>JBBNBP010000641.1:0-26670 GCA_039737535.1 Lagodon rhomboides
GACCAGAGATACTGCACCTTCTGTTCTTTCTCATGAGCAGCATGTATTCTGTCAAAGGAAAAGACAACCATAGCTGAAATATAGCCTATTGATTACATGAAAATATCTACAGCAGAGTACAAGGCCACATTAGATAGTTAAAAATGAAACACCTTCTTGCAAAATGAAATAATTTTGGTATATTTTGCGAGCTGAAAGTATGTTAAAAACGTGTTTTCAATGTTTTCAACCATGCAGTTCTAACTTACACTATTACACTAAGTATAGACCATAGGTCACTAACAGGCGGACCATGGTCCTGGTCCGGAACCAGACGCTGTCCGATACGGATCTGGACCTATGCGCGGGGCGCTTCTATTTTGACTGCCGAGCTTTACGGTACTGGTTTAGTGGATCAGGAAATCCACTGATTTCGAAATCGCACCTGCATGTGAGGTACGCCATCCTACGTGATGGCAAGATAAAAATGGACAGCGAATACAGAGCTTTCAACCAAGAATGGACAGACTCATTCTTTTTCATTCTTCCCACTGGAAGCACAAAACCAGTCTGTCTCATAAGCTCAGAGACCGTGGCACTCATAAAAAAGTGTCAATGAGAAATGACACTATGAGGCACAAAGTTTTCGACCAAACACTCAAGTCTGAACTGAGGTCACAGAAAATAAGCAGCCTCAGAGCCCAATATATCATAGTGGGATATAAGAGGGAAAAAAAGAGAAACTGTAAAACTGTTCAATTGTTAAGATGTGTTGAGATCCATCTGTTGGTAAAATTAAAATTGGTTGAGACTGTTAAGATGTGAAATATTAACAAAGAAAAAGGGAAACTCAAGCTGCTGCTACACTTTAGTACTTTAAGATGCACCATTTTTAAAAAGCTATTCTATTTATTTTCGGTATTTTATTTTTTAAATGCAGCCCTTGTTTTCCTTAAAGAGAAAATAAAATAACACACATCTACAGTATTATATATCTGTATAATGAAATGTTAAGTGAAAATAAATAGTGTCAAAATGTTTTTGAGTTGTTCCTTCTTTATTTGATTTGACAGTTGTGGATTATATGCAGGCACTAATACAACTACTAGGCTACTTCAATATACTGTTTATCACACTTAATCATAATGCAAGTTAGACATTATGATGTTTCGGACCTTTGCTCGAGGAAATGTTCTCTAACTGGACCTATCTGAATTTTAGTTGAATACCCCTGCTATAGATCATATCACATATTGGTCAGCATTAACTTTTAGGTAGAAAACCCCTGCACCACACATTAGCTTACATACAATTGTATTTCTTTCTCTTTTTTTACAGATGCTATTTCAAGTGTGTGTAATGTTAGTGTAAATGATTCATCTAAAATGCATGTTTGTCATAACTTTGTAATAACAAACCTTTCACTAACATTCCAGACCAAATTTACCTGTGGGGTCACAGACTAAAGACATTTACAGTTTGAGTTTAGCTCTTACTAGAAGTAAGTCCAACATACACTGTTGTGTAGATAACAAAGACGTTAGCAAAACAACACAGTAACTGAACTGAACACAGCTTACACATCAGAGAGGCTAACAAAAGACTTGGCTCTCACCTTTGCAAGCTGTGGCCAGTCTGAGTTGAGAGGGAAGGGGGAGGTTGCACAAAAAATATTTGTGTAAAATAGAAAGTAAAATTTCTTCTTTTTTTAATTACATACTTCACTTTTCTAGATGTATTTCACCAAAAGCAAGGGAAATTCTTTCATTCTATGATTATTTAATTTCTACTTGACAAGTACTACTTTTATTAGTTTTATTTTAAACAAAAATACCTTGTAAATAAATAGCAACTTAAGCTGCTACAGTAAGGCATGGTGAGAATAAACTAAAATGCTGTAACAGAAATGAGTAATTTGTCTGAAGTTGATTCTTATCACTGTCCTTTGGTCCTTCAATAAGCATCTTATCAAACATTTAAACCTTTATGGTTTCCATAATGATAGATTTGATAAAAATCTAAATGCACAAAATATTAAAAATCATTAAGAGTGTAAATTCACATTTTCATCCTTCCTGACAGAAGCTCATCGACAAAATGATGAGGAGCTGAGGATTGTGATGGTGGGGAAGACTGGAATAGGGAAGAGCGCCACAGGAAACACCATTCTGGGGCGTGAATGCTTCGTTTCAAAGTTAAGTGCCAAGTCCATCACAGATGAGTGCCATAAGGGCACAACTACAGTGGATGGACAAAAGGTTGCTGTTATTGACACCCCAGGCCTGTTTGACACCAGGTATGACCAGGATAAAACAAAAAAAGACATCCGCCAGTGCATCTCCTATTGTTCTCCTGGACCACATGCCTTCCTGGTAGTAGTCCAGCTGGGTAGATTTACAGAAGAAGAAAAGCTGACAGTGCAGAAGATCCAAGAAATGTTTGGCCAGACTGCAGACAGATACAGCATGGTTCTCTTTACTCATGGTGACCTTCTTGGTGATACAACTATTGAGGAGTTCATGAAAGAAAGCAAAGGTCTGAAGGAACTCATGGCCAGATGTAACGGGCTGTACCATGTCTTTAACAATAAGCAGAAGGATCGCTCTCAGGTCACTGAGCTGCTGCAGAAGATCAGAGATTTAGTCAAGAAGAACGGAGGAAGCCACTACACCACTGAGATGTTCCAAGAGGCAGAAAGGACAATCGAAGAGGAGAAACAACGGATCCTGAAAGAGAAAGAGGA
Source organism: Lagodon rhomboides (assembly GCA_039737535.1). NCBI lineage: Eukaryota > Metazoa > Chordata > Actinopteri > Spariformes > Sparidae > Lagodon > Lagodon rhomboides. Next base: position 2,723 of record JBBNBP010000641.1, read on the forward strand.
GCAAATACGCAAAGAGAAAGAGGAACTGGAGAAGGAAATACGAGCAGAATATGAAGAAAAGCTCAGACTTGTTACTGAGAAACTTCAGGCTGAACTAGAGAAGGAAAAGGGAAAGCTAAAGATAGAGACAACACGGGACTGGAAGAGAGAGGATGAAATAAAGAAGGAGAGAGAGGAGAGAGAGAAGAAGTTGAAGAATAGAGAGGAGGAAATAATGAAGGAGAGAGAGGAGAGAGAGAAGGAGCTGAAGAAAAGAGAGGAGGAAATAAAGAAGGAAAGAGAGGAGAAAGAGAAGGAGCTGAAGAAAAGAGAGGAGGAAATAAAGAAGAAGAGAGAGAGGAGAGAGAGGAGGAGCTGAAGAAGCGAGAGGAGGAAATAAAGAAGGAAAGAGAGGAGAAAGAGAAGGAGCTGAAGAAAAGAGAGGAGGAAATAAAGAAGGAAAGAGAGGAGAAAGAGAAGGAGCTGAAGAAAAGAGAGGAGGAAATAAAGAAGAAGAGAGAGGAGAGAGAGGAGAGAGAGGAGGAGCTGAAGAAGAAAGAGGAGGAAATAAAGAAGGAGAGAGAGGAGAGAGAGAAGGAGTTGAAGAATATAGAGGAGGAAATAATGAAGGAGAGAGAGAAGGAGCTGAAGAAAAGAGAGGAGGAAATAAAGAAGGAAAGAGAGGAGAAAGAGAAGGAGCTGAAGAAAAGAGAGGAGGAAATAAAGAAGGAAAGAGAGGAGAAAGAGAAGGAGCTGAAGAAAAGAGAGGAGGAAATAAAGAAGAAGAGAGAGGAGAGAGAGGAGAGAGAGGAGGAGCTGAAGAAGCGAGAGGAGGAAATAAAGAAGGAGAGAGAGGAGAAAGAGAAGGAGCTGAAGAAAAGAGAGGAGGAAATAAAGAAGGAGAGAGAGGAGAAAGAGAAGGAGCTGAAGAAAAGAGAGGAGGAAATAAAGAAGGAGAGAGAGGAGAGAGAGAATGAGTTGAAGAAGAAAGAGGAGGAAATAAAGAAGGAGAGAGAGGAGAGAGAGAAGGAGTTGAAGAAGAAAGAGGAGGAAATAAAGAAGGAGAGAGAGGAGAGAGAGAAGGAGTTGAAGAATAGAGAGGAGGAAAAAAAGAAGGAGCCAGAGGAGAAAGAGAAGGAGCTGAAGAAGATAGAAGAAGAAACAAAAAGAAAGAGCCTCAAATACTATTTTCAGAAGTTTCAGAAAGATTGTAGCAAAAAACTTATAGCATATTTTAATCAGGTGGAAAAAAAGCACGAACATGAGGCCAGACAGGAAGCTGAGAAAAAAATTGGTTCATTGATTGCTACCGAAAAATGAAAAACGCTTTAAAACCTTAATTACAGCAATTGACAAGCAACAATTAGTCAGTTAATTATTGTACATAATACAATAAAAAATGTGTAAAATTCCCTTGCGTTAAAAAATAACACTTTTTAAAAAAACCTCATGTACTTGATATACAGTATATTTGTTAGGGGTCAGCTGATATATCAAGGGCCTGTAGTGCCTACAGCAATTATTATTATTACCAAGGAGGAGTTCAATCAGGGCCATGACAAGTAAAAGGGTCAAGCTTCCGTAATAACGAAAAAGTGATCTTTACTAAAACATTTTCAATCTTTTACCACCTCTTGAAGATGCTGAGCTTTTTGAGGATGCCCCTTTCATACTCAATCATGATACTATCATGTGTTACTATGAGCCTCTTTCCAAATTCCAAATTCACATTTACATTAATTATTAGAATAACATAACTCATTATGGTTAGTGGTCAACATCACCTCCTCAACCTCGAGCATAGTAAAACTGTTTAAAAATTTTAAGGTAAATAAAAATTAGAAGCTGCTGCTGGGAAGTCTGACATCATCATTAAACAGTAATCAAACTCTAGTTGCCACAAATATATTTGACTATGCTGACATGTGCAATTGGGTTTTGAACCTGGTAAAACATTGTGGTCCGACGTTAAGGATTTTTCCTGCTTGACCTGCAGGGCAGGAACTTTTCCAGTACACTTGCCCCATCTGAATTCCAACTTGCCCTGCCTAGGTGCTACCATTGTCAGTTGTGTGGCACAATCATTTGAAATATCAGTTGCATGCTGTCATTAATCACTAGTATATTTGTGTTGACTAATAACGGAATAACTAGTTCAACTATCCCCTCCTTACATACATTAGATTCACAGTTAATCTAATATAAGGTTAAGGTTACTCCGTTGCAAGACCGTGCCACTTGCCATGCTGTTGTTGCTATCGTTGTTAGCTTGTAAGTTAGCTTGCAACATAAGATGTGATTCACAGATGTGTGGCTATCAGTTGTTTTAGGCAGGCGATACCGTTTTGCTAAAGTGAGCCACTGTGGGTCTTTAGATATGTTCTTGCTGGCTGGACAGGACAGCCTTTTGAACATTGTAAACTAAGCCTTCTGTCAGTTTTGCATTGTTGAATATAGATGAAGTATTAATGCTGTAAAAGCAACAGAAATCATGTACAGTGCAGCCTTGTGATTAATGCTTGAACTTGATGTAGTCTTCCTGTTAAATGTCATTCTTTCATTATGCACTGACAATTATTTTAAAAGTGACTGACTGTAATTTAATTTTGTATTTTTTCACATTTTCAAGACAAATAATAAAACAGCATTCAACACAGTTGTTTATTTCTTTCCTGAGTTTTGATGTATTATGGCCTGTGCTTTACTCCTAATGAAAAGAATGGATCCAGTGTCCAGCGGGCTGATGTATAACATCAGGGCTGAACAGTTCCCACACGATCCGACATTTCCAATTACTGCAGAGCGCTCACAAAGGAGGCCCACACCCGCAGTAACGTAACGCTCTTCTATTGCAATCTAACAGCACTATAAATTATATTCATTAAAGAAAGTTGATTTGATAAAAAAAAAAAAGAAAGACAAACTTATTTATTCCAGTGTATTGAATTTTATCTATACATAACAATATTTTGTTTTGGTGTATGAATGGAAAACTCACCACTGCATTTCAAATTTGTTGCTGGCACTGAGTGGGTACATGGGGATGATTCTCATTAAAATAACAAACAGGTAAAAAAACAATATGGTGCAGGTCTCTGATGAAACAACACTGCTGCCAAAGCCACACAGCTCACTGCAGCCAACACAGCAGCAACAGCACCAGAGGACAGCCAGGCCCACATCTGTTAACTGTCATTACATATATTTAATATGTACCATCTTATCAGTTGTAGGGAAAAAATGTAATGAGGTCCTTTACTTCACTGAAGAACTAATACCACACAGTGAGGATACTCTATTACAAGTGAAAGTCAAGCTTTTAAAACCTCACTTCAGTAAAAAAATATCTAAGTGTTATCAGCAAAATTAATCTAAAGTACTCAAAGTATTGTTGAAGTGATTTGTTCCCTGTCAGTGTTTAATGTGTGTGTGTGTGTGTGTGTGTGTGTGTGTGTGTGTGTGTGTGTGTGTGTGTGTGTGTGTGTGTGTGTGTGTGTGTGTGTGTGATTTTACTGCAACAGATGTCTAAGGTTGATCTCATTAACTCCTTTATATTCTATTGGCTGGTTTAATCTACAGCGATGCATCATGGTCTATCAGATCTTCAGTACATCACAAATATTCAACCACAGAAGCATCTGGACATGAGATTTCACTGGGAAGGAAGGGAAGGAAATTCTTAAATCTCAAATGTAGCTAGTAGTTGAAGCTGTCGTTAAGTTGGGAAAAAAGGAAAAATATTTGCCTCAAAAATGTAATGGAGAAGTATAAATTTGTATAAAATGGAAATGCTCTGGTACATTAAATTTGAACACAGTACTTAGTAAATGCTCTAAGCTGCATTCCATCTCTGTTTATCATTATCAATTAAAGTTCAAATACTGTTTACTTATCAACATTTTAGTTATTAAGTGTTTACTGTGTTTGTTCTTGAATATTTCACCCAGATGAGATTAATAATATGTAATGTAACCTCAATGTAAAGTTGAACTGTAAAACTGTTTATTATTATTGTTAATAATAGACATGTGATAAATAAACTTGATTGAATTGAATCACTACCGGCAGCCTCTTGTGGGGATACAATATAATACCAACAGGAACACATCCTCTCAAACAGCCCTCTGTGTGATCCTGCAAGATCATTCTTATACAAACGGCTGGCAAGAGCACTCTCCCAACGAACACGAGGCTTACTTTGCATTCTGGGGTTTGAGAAAGGCCCACTGATTTCACCCAACATCATAAACATTGTTTCTTCTTTAAGCTCTGAGATAAATGGACAAAATCTTGTTACCAACGTCACATCATAGTCAATCATTGCAGGAGTCATCAGAAGTATTTGTGGTGTTGTGCTGCCCTCTGCTGATTTTTTTTTTTTTTTTTTAAAGAATAACTTTGCCAACTGTCAACCTCATTTCTATGTATTTGAATTGTGGACACACTGTGGGACACAACAGCAAGTTCTGTGTGACGGCCCTCTGTCCCTGCCAGGGTCTCATTCCATCTCTGGTTCTCCCCCTCACACCATATAATTTCTTTTGTCGACCAAACCACATATTATGCCTGAGCTGCTCCTCCATCTTGACCCTCTACTCTGCGTACAGCTGAGGGATGGATGTTTGGCAGAGTGTACTTAGCATCTGTGACCGTCATTAGCTTCTTGAGGCCCTGTTTTTAAACTGTGCTTACAGGCATCATATCTTTGGCGGTACAGTGCGTAATTGGCTTGTTATGTTTTTGTATCGCTTCAGTTTCTTCTCATTTGGGGCAATGGCTGAAAAAGCAGCAGCAGTTGTTGGTTGTCATAGTGAAGTTTGACGAGTAGAAGCAGTCTGGCTGGTCTGTTGGCTACTTGCTGGGAGGCTGACGCTAGCATTATAGCGCAAACTCATGCTCTCTGAGTTCTGTTTGGGTCGGTACCTATTGAGATGACAGAAGAGGTGAGTGGCCACCGACACATTTTGCAGCTAATGCTGGTCTGTCATTTGTCAGACTTTGTCAGGTAGGAGAACTATTTCCAAATAACCGAAAGTGGTGTGATCTCTGCATTTGTGTCTCCGCTGTGCGATTGGCTGTTGGTGTAGTGTTTTCTAGGTAGAGGACAACGGATTTAAAAAAAGATGCACATGGAGGAGCCCTGCTTCGACTTCCTCAGGACGAAGGAGACACTGGGGTGAGTGTCAGTCCAATTAATCACTAAACCTCAGGAGTAGGGTTTTTTTCTGAAACTGAGACCGAAGCAGTGATTCAAACAGTTAATTCATGTGAAACTAATTTAAAGCCAATCTACCTTCCAAAAAACGAGGTTTGAACTGAACCATGGGTTATGGTGCTGTTTCCACTGAACTGTGCAGTACATCCTCTTGTTTCATCCAGGTACCAGGTGTACCCGACCTGCAGGAACACCTCAGGGGTGCTGGGGTTCTTGCAGGCATCATCTTTTCTTACCAAATGTATCAGACAAGTTTAAACAGTAAGTCATTCAGATGTTTGTCACTACCATCTGATTTTCTTATTAAGATCTGAAGCCAGAGTCTGAATGATGTAACCAGTCAAAACAGTCAAAATGCTCATGAAGAAATTAAAAATACACTGTTTTTAATTATCAGGCTAAAAGTGCTAAACTACCTTTGAAAGTGCTGCCCTCTAGTGACCATAGTTAGACAGCAGAGACAAAAGATGTTTAAAAACTAAAAAGTTAGCACAACAGCTGATGTTCAATACGTCTGTTTTCTGGCTCAGGTGGTCGGTTTCGGGGCGGAGGAGAACGACTCACCAGATCAGAGCGACGCCTTCAGCCCCGCCACCCCCGACAACCCTCCCTCCTCGGCCTACGGTGAAGTGAGCGTTTTTTGTTTTATGCAAGTGGTTGTAATAATGCTGCACTCACGTCCTGTGGGAAAAGTCTGGGCCTGTATTCAGACAACATCCTATAATCACGCCTACAAATCAGGTTTGCAAAGAGAAAAAAATACATAAACTAACCAAACATGAACCATTTTATGTAGCTAATAAAAAAGTAATTAATAAGAGTAATCTGCTGAACTGTAGCAAAAACATGATGCTTAAATTTAGCTGAGCTGATGAGTGTTGCAGTCAGGTTTAAATCAAAGAAAAAGTGTTAACAGATTAAACTCAGATCATTTGATTTCACCCTCAAATCATATTTTACACTTTCTACGTTATCGGCGAATAACATGTTCTGTATAGTTTTTTACACGCAGTGATGGTGTTGTACAACAGTTGAGGACGGTTTCAACTCCCATTAACTTGTGAACTCGTACAGGTGGAGATGGTTTTTTAACTCTAATAATACAGGGAAATACAGGGAAACAATAGTGTCGCAGGAATGAGTCCTAAAACCTGACAATAAATTGGCATTTTTGCACTTCCTGTTCCATCATCTAAAGTCAGTGGGTTTTTGGTTAGATGTCTGAAACGAGGTCTTTGTTAAACACAAGCTTAAGGGATTTTCAAATTTTGTTCTTCAACATAAAATTTCTCAGCATTTGTTAATTATAAAGCTCTTCATGTGTTAAAAACAGTTAGCGGCTGCTAACAAGTGTCTAAATGAGACTACAGAGGTTGTTGGGGACATTAAACATCCTCAAGGTGAACAGGGAGACTCATCTACTCACTAGTCACACATTTGTTTGTAGCCTAACATTAGCTTTTTAATTCTAGAAATGTATTCTTGATGAACAAAACGTGGAAGGATCATAAACTTGTGTTCAACTAGTATTTTTTTTTACAGTGATCCAAAATGTTAAAAACTCACAGAGGGAACCAGGGCCATGCTAACTTCTGGGTCAGCCAACAGAAATATGTCATCACTACCACCCTTTATATGAACGTACAGTGGCTCCTTCACCAGTGATTAGAAACAAACTAGTGAACTAATGATTTGCATGAATGGTGGAAGGTTTACAGTGGGCAGCTTGAGTATCTTAGAGCAGAGCAACAGCAGCTTCAGTACAGGGGCCTCATTTGTAAAACAATTCTTAAATTAACACAAACTTAATCTTGATCGAATTCATAAAAGATGACGAACATAAAAAACTTTGCTCTAAGAATCCCATTTGTGACTTAGACACCTGTGACTTCCTCGTATAATGCAGCACAAATAAAGGTTTAGTCGTTGACGGACCAAAAGACAAAATCAGACTTTTTGGATGGTGAGATCACAGTGATGGTAGAGGAGACTGAAGCCATGTAACTCGTATTATTCATTGAACTAAATAGTTGGTTGACAAAGAACTGCAGCTGTGTTTCTTGTTGTTGCACTGTGTTCTTAAATCTCAAAGTTTACCACAGGCTTGGACACACCTGAAGTAACCCTACATATCTAGCAGGAGAATGTCCAGACTTTTTTTAGAGATAAGATCAATTCCCATCAAAATCAGGTTTAATAAATAACTACCCATATGTGGTTTTCTGCTTAAGTCATAAGATCAGAACTGATTGCAAGTCTGTTTGTAAATGAGGCCCCAGATGCGTTTAAGAATAGTATTGACTGTGCCAACTGTTACCATCACAGTGATCACTGTAGAAAATTGACTTCCTGTGAAGCTGTGAGAGCGAATGTGATAAATGTAGAAATGATTTAAACAACCAAATAATTTCGACACTCGATGAATACAGGTGTGTCAGCTTTTGACTGATACAGGATTTACACTGCTAAAAAATAAAAATAATGTTCCATTCAAACGTACATCATATCTTTTGTGACAAAGTCTGGAAATATCAGAGGGAACAGTGTAAGATTATTCGATGTTAGTGTGAAAATGCTGAACAGAAGCAACCAAAGTACAGAAAACTACAATCTTGGCGTCTTGATGGATTTAACTGAGTCGGATCGTTTCCTTGTTGCTTTTAGCTGTGAAATGATGTGTCTGATTATTCCCAGGTGAAGTGAATGCAGCATGATGACTCAGGGCTCTGGTTTAAAATACAGTCCGTTACGAAAGACAACAAGAAGGGCAGAACTATCATTTAACATCACTTCAGCCAGTATCACTGAAAAATCAACTGCTACGTTTCTATTTATTACATATACATGTTCATACTGTACTAATGGAGGATGTATATGAAGCATTAAATGTACGGACTAACAGTATATCTGGTGGCCAGTGATACACGACTGTGACCTGTTTTATCTCAGAATGTACTGCAGTAGGCTGGAGGCTCAGAGTGCCACCAGAATAATCTGAATTTATTCTATTTGCATTTAAATGACTATTAAAAACACCTTAATTAAATACTTCATTAAATGTTTCAGTTAAGAGTTCAGTTTTGTTTGATTATTCTGTTTTTAAATGATAATAATAAAATAATAAGAGTTGTCATGTGTTTTTTTTTTAAATGCTTCAAATAGTCAGTTTATTTGAGATTAGTGTGAATGTATTCACACCATCATGACGGTGATATCTGGTCAACATGAAGATGTAATTTCAACGCATTTGTTTAATTTAACATGTCATAAATATGGAACTATAAAGTGTACTACAGTATAAATATGCAACTACAGTTGCATATTTCACTACACTGCTTCATCTTTGGGACTGAATTCAAAGTCCATCTCACTACGTTAATAATTAATAAGTAACACAGTTCACATCAACAGTAAATGCAAATAACTTCCTCTGACAAGACTTTGAAGCTGAACTCGTCTTTCAAAAGACCATTTTCTTTATCCATTTCTGCACAAGGACGTTTATTTCTGCTTGCCCATCAACAGTGTTACTGCTACAACGCTTCCTGATGTATAAAACCATTGGGTGGGTCGAGGGTCATAATCACATACGTGCTTGTGTCATAAAAATGTATGCCGTTAAGAGGAATACGCTTTGACCTAATTGCTGCCTTTACTAAAGTGTGGTAAAGGAGCTCAGAGTTGCCATAAGGCAAACAACAACAATATGGCAGTGGAGAGAAAGAATGAGGCAAGACTGCATACAGGTTGATTTGTTTACACTTGGACCTGATCTGTGGGAGGGTGTGACTCTGCTTTTAAAACTGCGATCATAAGCAGTGATGTGATGGGGGCAGGCTTGAGTCTCAGCGGTCAGTTGAGGACAGCCTGGAATCATTTTCACTGCATAGAGACGTACTTATCGCAGCAATCTCTAGTAAATAGACGACTGTGCAGAAAAACATCACACTCCTCATGTTCAGGAGAGATGTCGGAGGGTGAAATAAAGACCGAGGAGGCATACGGGACTTCAGACGGTAAGAAATTCACTTGATGACTAACTGCTTGATTAAAGTTGACAGAGTTTCCCTCATTTGCAATGATGTCAAGTTATACAAAAATATGCAGTTATAGTAAAATTAATTGTCATCACAGCAAATACGGAGACTCGTCCATTCACTAGTCCGTCGTAATAGAGTCCTGTAGTAATGAGTCCTAAAATCCAGAAATCAGTTAGCAGTTTTAGCACTTCTAGCTTCCTCGTTTCAAAGCCTAACATTTGTTTTTTACTTCTAGAGATGTAATATATGCTTATATGTTTCATGGTGTTCATCTATGAGGATTATCTTGATGAACAGAACTTGGAAGGATCATACATTTGTGTTTAACACAGATTATTTTCTGTAATAATCCAAAATCCAATTCTAACTTGGTGAATGTCCAATAAGGGACATACAGATTAAAAGATGTGTTTACGTCTCTGAGCCACAGAGGAACAAACAGCTGTGTCATACAGAATACAATGTCATGTGTCATCAGGAGTGTGATAAACTGAGTGTAAAGGTTTGAGGGTGGAAGCAGCAGCCTGTTTATAGATTATATCCAAATAATTTAGGATAGAGATTTGCTCTATTACACTTCACCTACAGTTCAAAGGAAAGCTGGATCTGTTTCTGGACAAGAACTAATTTTTTTTTATTCTTTTACCAAATAATCTATCTGATGTCCTTTCATCAGCTCTTAGCTTTTTCATTGCTCCTATGTGTTTTGCTCTGGTTTTACAATGTTCATTTCCTGGATCAGACACTGAGTTTCTCTCACCTGGACAAACAGGGAACAGTAATAAACCTGGGCGTCTCCTTTCCAGTGTGACTAACAATAGTCTAATCAGTGTTGACAGAGGGTGACTGCCAGACATCTGATATAGGTTTAATCCATATTTGTGTGTTACTTAACCTGCAACACAAGGCTTTGTTGCTTCTGCAGCTCTATTTGATTTACTTACATCCAGTGATGTTGATAGAGTTTCTATGTAGTTAGTCCCTGGGACCATCAGATGGTCATCTGAGTGGGTCCGAGGGAAATTCAATGAAAAAAAAACAAAAAAAAAAAACTGCATAAAATCCCAAATCTGAAAACTAAATGTCCCAATCAAGGCTGCTCCCTGAAAGTCTGAGTCAATTAGTATGTCATGAACAGGTGGATACATAGAATAAATGCCCAAGGATAACATTTCAATGAGTAAATAAAACAACGATAACCCTGCCTAACCTATAAATATGTTTTGAATCTAGTTGTTGTACTAGAGGGGTGTACTGCATGTGATGGTGATAACCTAATAAGAAAAGTTGCAATTTAGAGGCCCCAAACCCTAATCTTGCCTTGAGCACCAAAATGTGCTGAGCTGGCCTCAATCTGACGGTGCCGTCAACAGCCGGCAGGAGAGATGCTCCCCGCTGTCCTATGATTTTTATCAAAATCACAATGTGGCTAAGTGCAATATCCAAATTGCAAGAAGGTGCAATTATCTGATAAGTTAAAATTTGTGACAAAACTGCATTATAATGAGGACCCCACAAATTTCACATTATCAGGATTTCAACAGTTTTTGTTCAGTGAAATTTGTGATGCAAAATTTTTTCATTTTGATGATTGATTGAGGTTGGATGGTAGGATATTATTGGTTGAAATTAGTTGGTTCAAGCTTATGTAAACCTACACGTGTTTGTTTTGTTTACAGGGAGACAACATTACTGGGTTGTGCTGTAAAGTATAAAAGACATTGATCATTTTGAAATATATTGATAATGCGTTCACAATAAGACCGGGGATATGATATTAAATGGTTTGAAAGGCATTTTTCATTTCAGTTAGACTGAACAAATTCAATTCATTCACATTCGGCATTTTATAGGTACGGCTATGTACACACACGCACACACACATGCGCTTTTAACATCATCTTTTCTAAATGCAATGTATTTTCTTACTGTTCCTTTCACTGTTTCACTGTTCATCTTCTAATGAACTCACTTTCCTTTTCAGTTGATTCAAAATGAGACGTTCAAAAGTTGAAACATGGACCAAGGAGGATGTCCACCAGTGGCTGATGACAGAGGTCAAAGTCGATGAGACTTGTGCTGACAAATTGCGTACAGAAGACGTGTCAGGAGACATTCTGGTTGATTTTGAAAAGAAAGAAATATTGGACTTCGGATTAAAACACGGTCCTGCTGTCAAAATCACATCTTACCTGAAAGGTCTGAAAGAAGGACCACAACATGAATCACAGTTCCCAGAATATGTAGAGAACTGGTCCAAAGAGCAGGTGAGCCAGTGGTTACTGCAACATGTGAAAGTATACAGCAAATATGCAGAACGACTCCAAGAGGAAGATGTGTCTGGAGACTGCCTTGTTTGCTTCAAGAAGCAGGATTTACTGGATTTGGAAGTGAAAAGTGGTCCTGCTGTGAAGATTCTGGCAGAACTCAGGCGGTTAAATGGGAAACCAGAGCCGACACTGCAACCCATCCTTCCAACCAGCTCAGACGTAGAAGAAGCACCAAAACCACTTCCACCTGAACAGAGTCTTGCCCAGGCCATAGCAACCACACAACCAGAATCATCAAACATAACTGAATCAAAAACAGAGGTAATAGTGGAAAATGAAAAGGCTCAGGAGACATTCAAGAAAGTTTCTGAGAAGGAGGAAGTTCAGAAGTCAAAGCCACAGAACTTGGGGGCCAGAAAAAAGAAGCAGTTGTGGTAAACTGCGATGTTGTCTTATACTACATGGTTTATTAAATATTGTTTAGAACGTTGCAAAATAGTAAAATCATGACCAAAAATTAAATTGTATTGTTAGGTGAATGAATAAACTTATCCAAATACAGGCAGTAATAAAAGAGTAAAGTTTGTTTGTGTTTCTTCCTGCAGACCACAGGCCAACCAGACAACCCCAAGATCAGTGTGACGATTAAGAAAACCCTTGAACACCTTTCAAAAGAAGACTTCAAAAAATGTCATTTCTACTTAGCAGATTATGACAAATCCACTCATAAACCCATTCCTGAGGGTAAACTGGAAAACAAGGACATCATGGACACTGCTAAGTTAATGACTGGCCACTATGGGAGCGAGGCTTTACAAGTCACAATAGACATTCTACGAGAAATAAATCAGCGTGATCTGGCTCAAGAACTGGAAAAGAATATGGGTAAGACAACCAGTGCAAATATTTATATAAACAGTCAACTTGTATTAACCTGGTCTTCACATTTTTTGTTAGTATTTTGTTGAAAATCTTTGTTATTTTGTAGCACTTTCCATCCCATCTTGCTGACACATTTTATTACATTTTTTAAATTACTTCTGTTAAATCCCAAAGACCAAAAGCTGAAACTGGGTGACATGTTCGTTTGCTACCATGAGCACACACTTTACTGTTATTTATTTTGACTCAATCCCACCGTCCTGCTGCTACCAAAACTCACTAAAGCACGAAATGTGGATTACAGTGTTTACCACAAATTAATTTAATTGTGTTGGTCCACCACAATATCAACGTTGGTTGCCACATATTGATTTTCTAATTTTGGAGCTGCGCGTCCGTTCTCACTTACTCAAGACAGGGCACCCGTCAGTGAATAGCATGATGTTAAATACTCTGATACAGTGGATGGCGGTGTAGTTTTTAAATCCACCGGTGAAACCAACCAAGAAGAGGAGGAGGACTACTTAATGCAGTTGGCTTGACCGCAACTTCCTCTGCAAAGATTGCGGCTGGCCTCATCGTTGAGACAAAGCCCCTGCAAAGAGCGCCAGGCCTTGAAGCCAGTTTTTGTCGTGGCCAAGCCGGAAAATACATCGTCATGTGATGCACTGGGGTCTTTTTCCCCATCAGTTAACTTCACAACCCCTGCGAAATGACTCGTTTTAATTTCAGAATTTGAGCAGTTTGGTCCAATACATTTTGGAAAGTCTAGAAGAGCTGCCTGATTAAATAATTTTATCCTCATTCAAGTTAGCTCCAGCACTAAACCGGAAGTTAGCCCACTCAATCGGCGGAAGTCTCGAGTGCACATGCTCTATGGCACCCCAGCTGGACAGCTACCAGCACAACTAAAGTCTGATTCTGTGGAAAACACTGGATTAATATACTGCTGAAAATAGTCCCATACAAATGCACTACTTCCTTCTGTTTGTTTGATAAGAACTACAATGAGCAGCTGTTTGAGGAACTACTGAACCTTTTTTCAAACATAACTATATATTTATGAGGAGTTATTAAAGATTCATATATAGGAAGTTGTAGCTGTGAGTCAGACTGTTTTTAGAAATAGACTAACACACTGTGTAACAAAAGCCACAACCTTTTAAAGTTCAATTGGGAGGTGTTTTTTCTTTATCAATAATGAACTTATTTTACTGTTTATACAGGTCAACAAGAGCAGCAGTGTCTGTCAAAAGAAGTTTTGAAGAAAGAAGCCAACCAGGGTGACAAACTAAAGAATTTGTTAACTTGTGGTGGGAACTCATTGGACAACTATAACACATTTGTTGTTGTTGTAAATAAGAGCTGTCCAGAACAAGTGCAGTATCTCCAGTTTTTGAGTAAGATGAAACTGTTCTGTGTGTTAGACTTTGACCCCGACTCAGGTAAACCAGGTGGACTCTGCCATTCATACAGAGAGTCAAGAGTGGCTAATCTGCATAGCCCAACACAATATCAAGGACAGACTGACTCAGTGATAAAGAACCTTAACCTCTACAAACAGACCAGCTGGGTGTTCTGCAATGGCAGACATGACCTTGACAGTGACGCAAACAAGGAGTTAGACTATAAGAACTGGCTGAGAAAATCTTGCAAAGATGTAGAGCACTTGGTTTCATTTGTTTGCAACCCGGAAGTTCTTCTTCGTGGAAGAATTCTCATCATATTCCTCCTACTTTCCCCTGTGGACAATGAGAAGGACCCAATATTTGATACCTACAAGTCTTTCATAAAGCACACTGAAGAGGAAAACATCATCACCATTTGTGAATCTCAGAGCACATATTCCAAATGGAGGGAGCTGATACAAGAAAAGTGTGAATATGATATTGACCGTCTATCCATCAGTGACCTGACCCTAAGTGAGATCAATGGTACCATCATGGCACTTGAGCCATTCAATCAGTCATCTGGAAGGCTGTTGCCCTCTTCTGGTTCCAGCGTCGTTGTCCTGAAACAGAAGGATGAGGATTTGATGACTGCTCTGGATATTCTGTGTCTCAATCAGTGTGAAAAAATGTATGATGAAGAAAGTCCAGAGTTTCGTGACTTCAGAATCAAAGTTGAGGAAGAATTCTACAGAGGAGGCAAAGTCAAATGGTGGAACTTCTACTTCTCTGACAAAGACAAAGAGAAGCCATTTGTCAAGCGGGAGAAGTATGAACATTTGAAGAGGATGATCAGGTCTCATTTGAGGGATCCAAAGAACATGTGTGATCTGCTCAATCTCTTTCACCATCCAGGCTGTGGCGGTACCACCTTAGCCATGCATGTGATGTGGGATCTCCGAAAAAGTTCAGATGTGCTGTGCTGAAGGACAACAAACTGCCAAAGACAGAAGTTGCCAGTCAAGTCAGAAGGCTCATGACACTTGAAAGTGATAGACCATCTCCAGTTTTGCTGTTAGTCGATGATTCAAAAGAAACCGAGAATCCTCACGATCTTGTGAACTGCATACAAAGAACAGCTACAGAGGATGGCTTAAACATTAATGTGGATGACGCCCAAAATTGCAAAGTCATCATCCTTTACTGTGTTCGTTGCCCTACCCCGAAGGAGGAATACAGAAAGCACAATACAGTGCAGAGTCAATACATCACCGCCTCACTGACACAAGAAGAACAGAAGGAGTTTGAAAAGAAACTCAAAGAGCTCCAGCAAACTCATGAAAAACCTGAAAACTTTTACAGCTTCATGATCATGAAGAGCAATTTTGACCAAAAGTACATTGAGGATCTTGTTCTTAACACACTGGAGAACTTTGATTTCAGCTCAAAGACGGACCAACTGTTTGCTTTTCTAGCATTACTTAACACCTATGTGGCAGAATCTGAGATTTCCCTCTCACTCTGTGAAGACTTTTTGGGGATGAAAGTGATTCGCTGGGGAGAGGATAATCTAATGGACAGAATGAAGCCATACTCAAACTTTCTCATCATAGACACAGTTGAAAATTGGGGTGACTACAAAGGAATCTGAATCCTTCATCACTCCATAGCATCTGCATGTCTAGAATGGTTAGAGAAAAGCTGCCATTTAAAAGTAAGTGATATCACTAAGGAGATACTTCACTGTGATCTGTTCTTCAGTGACAGAGTTGTCAAACAAAGCGTCATGCTCTCAATTAAGAAAATCCTGATTGAAAGGCAGCGCAGGAAAGATGGAGATGACAGAGAACCATTTTCTTCTCTCATAAACAAAATCCACAACCGGCAAGGAAGACAAATGGTCCAAGAAATCTTTGTAAAGGCATCATCCAGGTTTGTGACAAGTGCATCCATTCCTCAGTCGCTGGCCAGATACTTGTACATCAAGGAGCGTGACTTTCCAGAGGCTGTGAAGTGGGCTGAAAAGGCCAAGAACATCAAGGAAAACCCATACACATTTGACACAATTGGGCAGATTCACAAAAGCAATTTAAGAACTAACATCAACAGAGAAAACAAGGAGAAATCATACAATCCAGAGGATTTAAACACAAACATTGAAATAGCCCACAAGGCTATCACAGCGTTTAAAAGGGCTCAAGAGCTGGCAACGACAGAGGATGAACCTGAGGAGGAGGCTGCTGATGATCACGAAAATGCTGATGATGAATCAGACGACTATCCCAGGAAGTCATATAATGTTTTTGGCTATGTGGGTGTGCTGGAAATTGCTTTCCTGGTTTTTAAAATATTGGCCAGATTGCCATTCTTTGAGGAAAGTGATCCGATGAAGAAGAGGTACTTGCAGAGTTTTCTGAAAAAAGCAATCCCAATCACCAGCGTGCACAAAGAGGACAATGAGATCAACAACAGATACGTGGAGATCATCAAAGACCATGAACAGTTTCTTGTTAGTTTGAAAACTGAAGTAAAAGAAACATTTGATATTCTTGACGATTACTTCACGTATATAAAAGCAAACAATTCTGAATATGATTCAAAGAATCGCCGGACTTCCTGTGATCTTTATAAGAAGTATGTAGATCTTTTTTGTGCTACACCAGAGGAAATGAAAAGAGAAAGACAAAACAATCCTAATCTCAAACAGAAAATATATATTGAAGAGAAAAGATCATTTCTTGAGAAGAATCAAGCAGATACTTTTGCAGGGATTCTTCAGCATTTGGACAAACCTGCCGAAGACACTGAGAGGATCACAGAGTGCTATGAATTTCTGCAAAAACAACAACAATTTATTGACAAAAAACAAAAGACAAGGGAAACAATCAATTACATTTTGTCCAACATAGTTCTTTACCTCTTGAAACAAAAATCTAAAGCTGTAAAGAGTCACAGCCAACTCTCTACTCTACTATCAAAAACTCTGCAAGATGTAGGACTTGGGTATCCCTTTCCAGACCCATACTACTTGGCTCTGTTGTTATTCTGGCCAAGTCCAACTGAGGAAAACACAGAAATTGGGACCTATGTGACTGCAATTCGAAAGTCATCCCGCAAATATCTGTCAAAAAGGTATCCAAGGAGGAGCACTATTGCCTACTTTTACTTGGGAAAAGGAGAAGGGCTTAAGAGGCTCGTTTCTAAACGGAAACTGGATGAACATTTTCTGCCTGAAATGGCTCGCGGTGACTTGGCACAACTGTGGCGGAATGGATACATATTTAAGAAAAAGGAAATCACAAGCCACCTTCATCGAGTCAGTGGAATCACTGAGCAAGGACAGATGTTTGCCATTCATCAGAAAATGAAAATCCCTGTGCTTCCTGCTCGTATTCATGACATACGAAATGGCTGTAGCACAGAGAAGGTTTCTTTCTACCTTGGTTTTGCCATTAATGGGCCTCTCGCTTATGATATCCAGTATGAGAACTAGGGTAGCCAATTGTACAAACGAGAGCAACACAAGCAATGAGACACGAACTGTACAGCTTGACGAATAGGTGAAGAATTTCAAATACACCTCATAAAACGACATGAGCACAACTAAAATAGATTGCAGGGTTAAATGACAGTTCTGTAGCTCTAGCTCTATATGTATCTATGTTTTAAGATTCTTTTTTCATCTTTTATAAACATTTGTTATCCACTTTGAGTTTTTTGTTGTTGCAGATGTGACACAATCACTGAACTGTGTCCTGTTTATTTATCTGCAAGCACACACATCACAATACAGCTGTTGAACTGTACAGCATGAAAATAGGTGACGAATTTCAAATACACATCATAAAAAAACACATGAGCAAATGACAACTAAAATAGATTGCAGGGTTAAATGACAGTTCTGTAGCTCTAGCTCTATATGTATCTATGTTTTAAGATTCTTTTTTCATCTTTTATAAACATTTGTTATCCACTTTGAGTTTTTTGTTGTTGCAGATGTGACACAATCACTGAACTGTGTCCTGTTTATTTATCTGCAAGCACACATATCACAATACAGCTGTTGAACTGTACAGCATGAAAATAGGTGACGAATTTCAAATACACATCATAAAAAAACACGTGAGCAAATGATACTAAGACAAATTACAGGGTTAAATGACAGTCCTGTATACGTATTGTTTTTATATAATCTCATCTTCCATAAACATGTATTATCCACTGTCAGGGGTTTTTTGCTTTGTTTTATGCAGATGTCACATATTCACTAAACTTTGTCATTTATCAATATGCAAGTACAAGTACTGTATACTACAATGGTTTAAGCTGCTGTGAGCATGGTCGTTTTGCCGTTAGCAATCCCCTCTCTCCTCTCTACGTCACCACATGAATGTGCAGCAGTGGCATAGCAACAAAC
This sequence comes from Lagodon rhomboides, assembly GCA_039737535.1. Classification (NCBI taxonomy): domain Eukaryota; kingdom Metazoa; phylum Chordata; class Actinopteri; order Spariformes; family Sparidae; genus Lagodon; species Lagodon rhomboides. The sequence continues at coordinate 20,914 of JBBNBP010000641.1, forward strand.
AGGAGGTTTCTGCTCTCTGTGTGTTCATGAGCAGACAAGACATCGTATGGAGTCCTCTGTCCTGATTGTACTGTACATATTTTAAAATATTTTGTTATATTTCTTTTTTTTTATTTAAAAACAGAAATTTGCTATCCACCTTTGTTGTTTTGTTTTTTTGTTGTCTGATGCGGATTCACCAAACTGTCTATACAAATATCATAATACAGGTAGTGAAGATAAAGTGCTGCTCTATTTCTCAAAGACAGAGAGATGAAGTCCCAGCAAAAAAACACTGGTCTACCACTCAATAATTCTGTATTTTTTGTTTGACTTTACAGTTTATTGTAAAATTATAAACAAACAAGAGTAAAGATGAAAAAAATTAGATTATCAGCTGCTCTTGTGTGAGAAATGTGATTGTTGTGGACATCAAGTTTTCTGACATGATGTAACATAGTAAGTTGTTTGTCAGCTCTAAATACATGTATCATAAAATATGCAATTAAAAAGATGTGTCCTATTTTTGTTGTTGTTGGTATTATTTAACAATTGTAACATTGATTCAGTTGATATTTGTAGGATGACATTCTGACACTTTACAGTGTGTAGTGTCAACCTGTGTATTTCTGTGAGCTGTGTTAAATCCACTTTAATGATTTTTTTAGGGGCCTGAAATCTGTAAACGGTCTCAATTAGTTTCATTCACGAGGTAATTTAACAAATATTCTTCCTTTTCTCATTATTAGTTCGTTTGAGCAGCAGAATAAAAAAGCTGATTGCCAATCAATACCTTGTTCTTAATGGGTCTAAGATTAATACTCTGTTCTGTTTACCAATTTGAGTGGCAGACTTTATTTACCTAGTGAGGACTACTGGCACCGAGGACACACTGCCGGTGATGAAGAACTCTTTTGTATTTCTTCAAATATAGGCAAATTTAAAGAGAAGTGTAAACACCACCACTCCCTGAAACATACCAACTGCTCATAAATATTAGTGAGTAAATTATTCCTCTCTGCTGCCCTTTGACTGTTGGGTTTTTTTGTGGCACTTGCCAGACTGTTGTGGCTGTGTATGGTTCTTCCACACGCTACAGAGGCTCCTGTTTGTTAAATTAATAAATTGTTAAATTGCCAATATGTCTTGTTTCTTAAAACTTCAATCATCCAATCCACAAAACAAGAGTCAATAGCTAAATAAGCCATTTGGCAGAGAAAATTTGGCAAATTTTTCATGGGCATGCCACAATTGCATGTTCCTCACAAATGTGGCACCATTTAAAAGGGAAATAAACAGGCTTTTCAACAGCATAAGATGTATTGACAAGAAGCATTGATACAATAAAGAAATAATGTACCAAACACAATTTCCTTACTTTTTGTGCTATGTTTATAATATATATTAATGTTTAAACTAGACAGATCAGTAAGCTGTCAATAAGGAGTAAACTATTAACTGTCCCTCAGCTCGCTCATTATTTCACTGCCATACATTTTACATTGAAATTAGGCTTATCAATTAAGAAGCAACTCTGTAATTTTATTAGTTAGCATGAAGTTGGTTTGCATCGTACATACTGTTATTTTACTTAAGTTAATATACGTACAACACAGTGATTTGACCCACCAGGGTAAACGCTGTTTCTTATTTAAGCTCTGAGGTAAATGGAAAAAATCTTGTGACCAACACCATATCATTTCCAGTCATTCTAATTTTTGAACCTAATATTTTTTTTATATTTCTTAGTCCAGGAATCAGAGCAGTCTTGCAGGAGTCATCAGACTGCTGATTGCTGGGCTTTTTAAGAATATCTTACCAATACCAACTTTCAACCTTATTTCTATGTATTTGAATTTGGAGCATACTGTGGGACACAACAGCAAGTTCTGTCTCTGCCATGCCCTATGGTTACATATCTCTTTATTTGGTACCATACAACACCAAACATCCACTCATTTACACTACTGACCCACTGATAGACCATTTCAAACCCGTAGTTAATGTAGTTTGTTGTGACTAACGTAAATAAAAGATTACTTGCTTCTGCCAGTACACCTGCGTACATTCCCTAATTTTGCCATGGCTTCAACAAGTGACAGTGAGTACAACCACGTGGCAAACCTGCAGCAAAGCATCTCCCTGACCTCCAAACCAGCCCCAGAGGAGACAAGAGAAACTGACATGATGAAAACTGTAACCAAAGAATTACAAACAGCTCACAGCCTCACACCAGCAACCTCACACCATTAACATCACACCATCAGCAGCCTCACACCATTAACATCACACCAGCTGCATTACACCATTAGCATCCCATCAGCAGCAGCACACCAGCAGCATTAACACACCAGCAGCAGCATCAGACAGCAACACACCAGCAGCAGCATCAGCAACACACCAGCAGCAGCATCAGCAACACACCAGCATCTGAAACACACCACCAGCATCAGCAACACACCAGCAGCAACATCCCAGCAGCAGCAGCAGCAGCATCACACCAGCAGCAGCAGCAGCATCACACCAGCATCAGTATCAGCAACACACCAGCATCAGAAACACACCAGCATCAGCAACACACCAGCAGCAACATCCCAGCAGCAGCAGCAGCAGCAGCATCACACCAGCAGCAGCATCAGCAACACACCAGCATCAGAAACACACCACCAGCATCAGCAACACACCAGCAGCAGCAACACACCAGCAGCAGCAACACACCAGCAGCAGCAACGCACAAGCAGCTTTCATAAGGAAGTTGGAACACATTTAATTTGTTTTCTTTGTTTTCTTTTATATATAAAAAAAAGAGTTTAATCCTATCTGTGATGCAAATGTATTTGTTAACAAAATGTAAGGTAAAGTGGTTCCAGTGTGTTTTACCAGCAATTTAAGCATAAGGAAAAGCTGAGGTCAGCAAGCCTCAACTTACTGACATGTAGCTGCATCATATATGCGTCAATAATAAGGCTTTCCAAAAAATTGAAGCACAGCTCATTCATTACAACAAAGAGCACATCACAACAGTCAGCTGCATGAACATCAACATCAACAAACAAGATTTTATGACTCACAAGTATCTATCACTATGATTTGTGTCCCTCTCTCTGTGCTCAAGTCAAACAAAATGACTGCACTGATTCATCTGCTCCGGAGCAAGAACCATATTTAAAACGTTAGATACCTGCCATCCATACAATCCAGCTTCTAGTTACTGATCATTCAATAACATAGAGTAACCAAACGTTAATTAAGAAAATTGTAATGTCACTCACCAAATGAAGATCACTCAGACCGGACGTCCATCTTGCGATCCATTCCGGAAAATTGCTGAATCAGTTTGTCCTTTAACTTCCGGTCTGTGAGGAATTCTTTGTCCACTGAGGCTGAAGCCAAGAGTAAGTTAACGAGCCAGTCTGCTGCTGTTTAACGTGTAGTCTGCCTTTTTCTTCTTGTTAGTGCATCAGAATCCAAACAGAGGAAAGCTAAAGTTACAGCTCGTTAGCGCCCGTTAGCTATATAAACTGTTAGCCTAACGTCCCTGCTGTTAGCCGTTAGCTGAAATGTTCGCTCTCGCTAGCTTGCCTCAATCCTGACAAGGCGGTTGAAGGTTGACTTTTCTGGATAAATTCAGTTTTTCCTTGAAAAGACAGTCTTTAAAACCGGATTTTAGTTCATCCAGCCACACAGTCTTCTTTACAAAGTTAAGTCCAAACATTTCCTTCGGTTCAAACCGTTGGTTTTCGTACTGGCCTCTTTTTCCTTCTCGCTCGATCACCGTCAACTTTTAATTTTTCGCGGGTCGCAGGTGGCTCGTCCAATGAAATAATCGCGAATGCTCGCGAGCTATCCCACCCACAACTACACAAAATATGATTGGCTCGGAAAACTGTCAATTTTAAATCCATGCACACGTCTACTTAAGATCTTTGTTTTCCTGCCGGGGGAGTCAGATTTACCTAGATACCATCAGAGGGAGGATTGTGATTGGTCCATTGAGTCCAAGTTTATAACCATCAAATAAATTATTAATATTATTTCAGTCACTGCAAACAAACAAATACATAAAAAAGGAAAAAAATGGAACATTTTAAAAAAATATATATATATGTATATATATATACATATATATACACACACATAAATATTGGAATATTGTCTTCACTGAATGGTTCCCCTCTGTCATTATAAAAATGTCACTGAACTAGTAGTCATTTTGCCCTATTTTGTACAGGTCTCTAACTAATGATTATTTTTATTCTGGATTAACCTTCTGATTATTTTCTCTATTATAAGGGGAATTCTGGTATCTTTAAACCTGGACCCTTTATCATACATTTATGTTTTGGTGTGTAAATCATTCGTACTGACCAAAAATTTTGGATGGGAGTCATGGATGCAACATAATCCTTTGGGGCAAGTCATGTCCACTAAAAGTGCTTGTTTTTGTCACCGACATGCTGAGGTTGTTATTTCAAGTGTCTGACAACATTACAAAAATGTTTGTTTAACTGTTTGTTAAATAATAATTATTTTTGTAACCAGAAAAACAAGAAAAAGCCTCACTCTGACATCTTGTGAAAACAGACAGGAATATAGTGACGATGAGTCCAAAGTGACGTGTGTTTAGAGTTCTTGTACTTAGTTACATTCCTCCACAGTTTCAGAATTGATGGAGATTAGGAAATTTATGATCCTACAACACAATGAAACAACACCTGTTGGTTCTGTGCAGACACTGGACCCACCTGATGCTCAGTAGATGACGTCAGTGATGTTCTTGGCGGTTTTAATCAGCTGCTTCCTGAACGATGCCAGTTTGTGATGTTTCAGTCGGGATGCTGATATATAAAAATTAGTAAAATTTCTTAACTAAATCTGAATTTATGGACACGTTTGTCAGTTTGTGCAGCAATCTTTATTATGACAAAAATATGAAACCTAATGTACAGAGCAGCATGGTTGCGTATCATTAAATATGATCTGAACATGTTCACGGAGGTCGTGATGACCTGTAGCTGTAAATACTCTGAGTGTCTCTCAGTGAGTGTGAGCCGGCGACGACAGATGAATGTGTGTTGAGTTTCGGGGGCGCAGCTCGCAGAGATCCAGCTTCGAGGGTTTTCAACCAGCACGCAGTCCGAGCCGTCGTCGGCGTCACTGCGGCCCTGCGGCGCCCCCCTCAGTCTGGAGAAAGACACTGAGCGACCGTCGGCCCACATCCAGCGACCCGGACCTCCAGACAGACCTGAGGAACATGGAGGAGAGTCAACGGCCCGGAAACTGATCAGTGATCAGGTCGAGGCTCAATAAAGCCTTACTAACAATTATATTCATACTGATTGATCTGTGAGTGATTTTCAGGATTCATCAGTTAATTGTTTAGTCTATAAAATGTCAGAATTGTGAAAAGAGCTCATCACAATTTCCCAGAGCCCAAAGGAAATGGACTCAAACCGTCCAGAAGACTCTTCATTTACTGTCATAAGTGACAAAGAGAAGCACCAAATCCTCACATTTAAGAAGCTGGAACAGACAATGTCATTGGACATTAGATGGGATGATGTTCTGGTCTGCAGCAGGTGATGTTACACCTGTCAGGTGTTCTGACAGAGGCCAAATTCTCTTAAATCATTCGTACGTGCTGCATAAAAATAAACCTGATACGAGCGGTTCTTGGTTGAGGCTCAGGATTATTTATATTCTTTTAAATGTAAAAATAATTTGACAGTTTTTTGTAGTTCATCTGTCACTCAGGTGTTCAGACACTCACCAATCCAA
>JBBNBP010000642.1:0-25966 GCA_039737535.1 Lagodon rhomboides
ATGTGAAATTCAATCTAAAAACAGTCATCACTGGCGGCCATCTTGAAAAATGGCCGCCATATTGAAAATTTGTCGTGCCTCCACATCTAATTTTTTTCTATATGCCTTTGGCTACAAGCATACCAAATTTGACGCTTTTATCATAAAATGCACAATCCTTCTGGTTATCTGCCCCACTAAACTACAAAATTGTGTTTTAGAGTTTTATTGGACAGTGGGCACAACCATGTGAACCTGAGGGTATAAGGCATATGACAAGATTAGAAGCCACCAGAATGGTGCCTAACGCTGAACACGAAATTAAAAATAAAAATAATAAAAAAGGTCTTTATCCGACGTTGTTTGCTTGCATTTATACACACACACACACATCGTACTGACATAACTATTGTGCAGTTTTCACTCAGACAATCCCTGTATTTCAACACATGTATTGTACCTTACCTTTTCAGATCATGAACAAAATTACCAAATATAATTAAATGACAATTATTATTGTTATTGAATGGTGATTTTCAGACACAAGAAATTCTACGCAAAAGAAACCCAACATTTTCACAATTTTAACAACATCTCTCCAGTAAAATCTGAACCAATTCAGGTCCTCAGGTGGTACGGCATTCCTGCTCCGACCTTCATACTGTCACTGTATCTTTGGCCTCGACATTTTTATAGGTTTCCTTAACTGTTCGATTTTATCCATAGCACTGTAAAACTGTCGGTGCAGACGGTGAGAGTGGTGCATCAGAAACCATCCAGTGATTTATTCACTCAGATTCATCTTCCATCTCCAGGCCCCTTCATGGATGCACCATCTATGGCTTAATGGCATCACGCTATATATCTTATCAGACATTTCAGTAACAGTCCAAAGAAAAGAACGTGATAAAAAATAAAAACACCGTAGGCACAACTTTTCCAGTTCACAGTACGTCCACATAGTGGCGTTTTCTTGTGGAGGCCAAGGGAAGTCAGGCTTCCTCACATTTTTCAGAATATAACCTTCATTCAATAAAAACACTTCTTTAACATTTTACGTAATGCTTCTGTGTTAGGTCTCTGTCATCTCCCCTCGTCTCTCTTCATTAATTATTGAGATGTTCCGTGGTGAATGAGCGTTGAAAACATGGTGCTGCACTCTGTTGTCTGTGAGGAGGCCAAGCTGAGTTGGCCTCCCTTGGTGAAAAAAACAAGAATGATTAACCAATCAGGTGAGGCTATAGTCACGACACGGCTCCCCTGTGATTGGTCAGGGCAGTGTCAAGGGAAGCCGCAAACTCGTTGGCATCACGTCAATCAAATCACAGTATGTTATAATCAACATCATTGAATGAAATAAAGGAAGATTTGTTGATTTGTGTTGATATTTTGATAGGCTAGCAATTTATTAAGCGCAATTATGGAGGGTGGAGATTTGGAGTATTTAGTAAAAAATTATTTTACTAAATTAAATCAGACGGCCAACACCAAAACTAGAGCTCCATACTGAGAGGAAGAAAGGTTTTCGGACTTTCCGTGAGGAGAATTACGTCCGCACTGAGTGGCTAGCTGGTAGCGCTAATTTTCAGCGGCTATTTCCTTTTTGACAAGGATTCCTGCTCTCTGAACAATCCCTGGGCTGTGGACAGGACGGAATTGTCAACTTGGCCAAGATATCCATTGACTCTGTTGTTGTGGAGGACCTGAAGGCCAGTGGGAAGTTCTACGACATGGTCAGTGATCACTTTGCCACCTTGAGAGACAGGAGAATGGCCTTCCTCTTCAAATAGAGTGAGCAAAACACAAAGAGACAGAGCGTGTCGGTGCTCAAAGTGTCAGTTATATAACAAGTGTGTGTCAGTCCTTTTTAAATGATGCTAGGTGCTCTAATAGTTCATCCGACTACATGAAATAGCAACATATAAATTGCAACATACGATTTCCTGCCCCCACCCCCGTAAAACATACACAGCTTAGAGGTTGTGTCCCCCACGCCACGCAACTGCGTCCATAGTATTCGTCCATATTCGTTCATCCAACACCGATCCATCAGGTGGGTGGGGGTTGCACACTGTGCGGTACGGTGCTGTTGGCGCCACAGTCGATGTACTCGTACGTCTCCAGGGACAGCTGCTCGTAGTGGGCCAGGTAGTACACCGTCATAGATATCCTGCAGCGGAGGGAAGGTGAAACATGGCGGAATTGAACCGATACTGATGTCAAGTTAAAGAACATGACTGTTGTGGAAACATAGATTGGCAATTAAAAAGGAACAGTTAGGCATTTGGGGAAATACACTTGCTATGTGTCATGATGTGGTTGATGTAGCTTAGCATGAAGACGGAGCAGAGGGAAACAGCTTGATATCCAAAAGCTCGTTGTATCTTGTGTGTTTACAGTGTATACAAACAGAAATGTAAAATGTATATATGGTTTTTACTGTAGAGTCACTGTACATATTCAAACTATTTCTTGTTGAGCACTTCATCCACAGATTCCCAGGGTCGTTTTGTCGGAGTAAGGTTGCCATATTGGGTACCACTGAGCCTGTAGTAAGGGTCATCGTCTACATTTGTCCAATGGCCGGAATATGTCCAATCTGAGCCTAGGGGGACTTTTACATTTTTTTTTTTTAAAAGAACTATCCATCCATCCATCCATCCATCCATCCATCCATCGTCATCCGCTTATCCGGGGTCGGGTCGTGGGGGCAGCAGCTTCAGCAGCGAGCCCCAGACTTCCTTTTCCCCGGCCACATCAGCTAACTCTGACTGGGGGATCCCCAGGCGCTCCCAGGCCAGAGAAGAGATGTAATCCCTCCACCTGGTCCTGGGTCTACCCCTATGTCCCCTCCCAGTTGGACGTGCCAGGAACACCTCCCTAGGGAGGCGCCCTGGTGGCATCCTCATCAGATGCCCGAACCACCTCAACTGGCTTTAAGAACTAGTTAGCCTGTTATTGGTTAAAGGTCCTAATTGTCAAATTGAGCACCACTAGTGGTCGGTCGCAATTCAGCACGTGCATGTTAGACCAAAAAAAAAAAAAAACGCTGTGTCAGCCCCACACACTCCTCGCCCTTTTGCAACTCCGCTGTTCTCAGCAGCACCTGGCCAATAACACTGGCTATTATTTGCTTCAGTAACTAGCCGAGTGAAGGCACGTCGAGTGTGTGTGCCTGTCTTCTGACTTATACAACAAATATATGGACAAACACCAGAAACACCAGAGTCAACACGGCATTTGCATGAACATATTTAGTCTGTGGAACAAAAGTAGACTTGGAGAACTCCTGAAGTGTAGAAGGTTAGGTAGAACTGTTTTCATGCAAATGCACTCCTGACTCTGGGATCTGTCCCCAAAAGTGTCATGAGTCAGAACACACACACACTTACAGGAGCTTTGAGCGCTAATTACATTGAGGCAAACACAGTGAGGCTTTTCTTCCCCATCCAGTCTGCAGTGAGTCACTGTGACGGACTGTAAATCTGTCGAGTCATGTGAGCGCATTCTTCACAGCACTTGCTGGGCCGGGCGTCGACACAGCTAGTATGAATGGTTATTCGTCCATTCTCTGGCAATAGTCTCAGAACTGACATCAGTCAAAGCATCCCAACAAAACGACTGAATGACTTCTGTCTTGTCATGTTTTGTTTACAAGAGTTGTGACTGCACAAAATAGCTTTTTTGAACGTGTATTATATCCTTTAAAATAAAAAAAAACCTGGTTTAATTGAATAAACAAACTGACCTTAAAGGACAACACAATGTATACTGTTTACTTGGTTTATATGTGGCGGACTCTGCCACCTTTCTAGCTCCAAACAGTGTTCTGGGACCTAATTTTCCTCTGAGAACAGCTTGTTTATTCACTTATAGAAAAAATACATATTTCTGAGTCTGAATTATCACCCCATCAATATTGTACACACATAGTAAACTATATAGTTTTGTACCTTGTGTCATTCTTTAACTTGTGGACCTGCCTCTTTAAGTCTGACAGACAAAATGAAGGTGATTTATTCTCTATAAAATGTTACTGATGTTCAACAGAAACATTAGGCCACACTGAGCCATCATTCTGTGTACATACATGCATCAGTCGTGTATAACCTCGTGTCATTGATCACATTCTCTGAATCTCTTCAGCCAAAATATAAAAAAAGAACCATTACATCATTCTTTTTAAAAACAAGTCAGATAAATACACTGAATACAAGGCTATTTTCACAACATGACTCCTTCTGTTGCCATGATTATTGACATCCAAATCAGTATTGAGTGATGGAGACAATGCACCGGCTGCATGTAACGGGACCGAGAGCCCCGGTAGAGAGCGAGGAATCCAGGTTATTCCCACTGATGCTTTCAAGCCCCCCAAAATAGTATTCAGGACAGTTCTAGCTGCCAATCTGATGAGAGCAAACTGAAAACTTCGCACATCAGAACACAAGCGGTCATTAATCCTCTGCATCAAGCCCTTCTTTAAAACAAAAATCAGCAGTTCACGTGTATTTTTTATACTATATTACGATGCAAGGGCTTTTTAAACATATGATATGACTTTCGGATGTGTACAGAGGCAATTTGGGTTATGAGCACAATTTCAAACATAATGAAAAAGTAGAATAGAATCAGGTCCACAATATTTGGTAGTAATGCAGGCTCTGCTTTAGTTAATTTAGAATTTTTAAGGGTGCAAGGTCCGCGACAAATTCACGATTAATTGAATTACGCAAGTTTTAACATTTTTTCCCCAGTCAGTAAATTAGCCTCGAGACTCTCCATTCATCTTTCCACAAATTGATTCCACAAATATGAAAGGATCCTATAGACATATGGAAACACATTACTGTACATGTGATGCTACTTACTGTAAGTGCAGATACAGGATGTGGACATGCAGGGAAGCTCTCTTACAGTAGTCACTGCAGAGAAAGAGACGGGTCAAAACAGTAAATCTCTAGTGGTCCTTACAATAAATAATAATCATAAATAAACAGTAGATTAAATTGAAATAATGACAATGGTTAATAGAACCAATCACAATGTTTGTATCTAACTAGCTTCTACCACAGTGTTTTGCGACACTGCTGTGTTGAGGAGATGACAGATGAGAAAAAAAAAACACCCTATTGGACCCCAACAAAAAGTTAGCACACCAGTGTGGGTTTTTTTTTAATTATGTACATTTTCTGCAGAAAAAAATAATTTATTGTGAATTCTTTTGGCCACAATCATTTTGTAGTAACACCAACGCAACAAAAGAGATTAAAACCTGGTATTAAGTGAGATTTGACGGCACTGCTAGGAGGCAGGTGGATTTTTTTTCACCTTTGGACAGAGCCAGGCTTGTTGTTCCCCCGTTTCAAGTCTTTATACTCATCTAAGCTGTTGGCTGTAGCTTTATATTTACCGTACAGACAGGAGAGTGGCATCAATCTGAAAGCAAAACGCCGCCAACAGGTGCCTAAGTGATGTCACCTTGTTTAACGTTCTGTGTAGAGCCGCTGCTGTACGTTAGCTAACTCAAAGAACTGACTAACCCTCCTTTCACATAACTGCATTTGTAAATATGGCCAGACTTCGGCTTTTTTTAAACTTTTCTGTGCTGGTATTGAAGGGATGGGACTTTGCTTCTCCATACTGTGATTATCCAGTTAGTTGAAGTACAAATCTAGTCGTTCCTAAGTGTCCATAATCACAAACGTTCTGAATGAAATCAACAGTAACTTCCAGTAAAAGAATTCTATCCCAGGACAACACAGTAAGTAACACTCACCACAGGTCAGGGTCTGTCAGCTTGATGGGGATCACGAAGGAGTACTGCAAGGAAGAGAAGATGCAGAGGCCATTTATTGACTGTCTATTTAATGTTTACAGCTGGTCACTGTAGTTTTTTAACAAACGCTACTCAAACAGGAAGATGTTTTTTTAGGAATGTCCTCAGACTCACACTGTGCCCTCCGAACCACAACACAGAAGCTTATCTCTTTGCACAAGTAAGCAGACTTGTGCAAAGAGATAAAAACTGTCTGTTTTGCAAAGATGTAGGACACAGCACAGTCGTCCATGCCTCGATGATAACAGGTTTCTGTTCTGCGCCACGTCTCACCGTTTGGACGGACAGAGGCTGGATATTGGTGACTTTCTCGATGGCAACTGTTCCCACCACCGTGCGATAGTTCAGGGCCTGCACGGTCAGATTGTAGGCCTGCACCGGTGCAAAGTTGTGGTTTGTGATGTTCAGAACATTCTACAAAGAAACAAAGTTGTGATTTTAAAACACGTACAGTAATGCATCAACCTACAAGTTCCACTGCTACCAAGAGATGTAACAAGCAAAATACAACCTATCAACACCACCCTTTTCCCGTCTTTTTCTACATCCATAAACCCTTCCTTCCTCTCCTTCACTCTCTCTCTACCTACCGTAATGTTAATGTGGACCTCCTCTTCAGTGAAGTAAACGAAGGACGACTTGACGGCTACTGGAGAAAGAAGGACAGAGCGAGGGAACAGGAAGAACAGCACCAGGGAGCTGATCAGGAGGCAAACGCCGACGGACACGGCCACGTACAGCTTCCTGAGAGAGGAGACAGATCGGAGGACAGCAGGTGATTGCTGTGTGCATTTTCACTTTTGTCTGTAAAATGTTTTGAACAGAAAACAGACTGACATTTGCACATCAAATAGAGAGTTGCACATGCACATTACTTAATAGGCAGAATATAGCCAATCAGAGGCAGAGCAGGGCGGGTCATGTCGAGTCAGGTAGTGTGATCAAAAATAACGACACTATAGCAGTAGCAACTGTATGTCTGCTAACTGCCTGGAGTGTATATATTTTATAATAAATATATAAAATATATATTTATATAATGCCTGTTACATAGTGACCATAAAATTTACAGAAGTAAAGGCTCGACTCCAAACCAGGCGTTTCAGGCAGTGCAGGAGCAGTGATTTCCACGGCAGAAAGTAATTCCCTTTGGTGTGGACATGCACAGAAATACTCCATGACACAATAAAGGAAAGGCAAAAACACAAAAAGCATAATATGACCTCTTTAACTATTTGTGCCTACTTGCTAAATTGGCAAATGTTTTACTGAAAAATATTTCTTCCTTTGAGTTCCAGTGATTTAGGTGTATATTTGCATATAGAGCGGGGGAAGTGAGATCCAATCACAAAGACACCTGTTGAGATGCATTTAATGTCACGTGTGAATTGCCAGGCTTAAAGCTGAGACTGTATCACTTCGGAAGGATGGTACTACCAAATGTGATAAGCCTCTTTGACACTCTCATAAGTTGAAATAATGAAATAATGGTGCTGGAACACCAACACTCACTGCTCAGATAAACTAAGCAGTGAGTCCTGTCTCTGGGTGTAACTTCATGCCACTAGGATGTGTAATATTAGCCAGCCAATCACCATAATTATAATGCTGCGTTCTCATTGGCTCATTGATGCTGATGAGATTGACTCTCATTTTTAATACCTTTTAGTATCAAAGCAATTCAGTGGGTACCTAGCACATGTCATCTGCTTTCTGCAGGAGGCATGAGTGAAATATCTCTCCGCAGATTTACAAGTGTTGGGTATTTGTTTTCTTACGTGTGTCTGGGTTTCAGCCTCTGGTCATTACAGGGGATGACAGCCACCAGCTTGCTCTCCTGACCTGTAACACAAACGGAACATGGTTTCGTGTCAGAGATGACAAAGTGGGAGCAGATATGATATTGTAGGAAATGTGATTCTCTCAAGTTTGAGGAAAACTCCCCGACACGTACTGAACATTTTCACAGTGTAAAAACAAACTTGTCAGGGCTGTCTGTTCGACAACTTACATGATGTGATGATGACTGTTCCCTGATTCCCTAATGTATCTTTTGCATTTCTGTGCTGAAATGTAGCCCAGAAAATGTATCAGTCAAGCTCTGAGGTCAGATGAAACTAAAATGTAGTTGTTTGTTATGTTTGGAGGAGAGAAGGTGAGGCCTTTAACCTCAAGAACACCACACCTAAGTCCAGCATGGTGCTGGTAGGATTATGATGTGGGGCTGTTCTGCTGCCAGTGGATCTGCTGCTCTGAAGAAAGTAAATGGAATAATGAAGAAGGAGGATTATCTCCAAATTCTTCAGGGAAACCTAACATCATCAGCAGAAGATTGGGTCTTGGGTTCAGTTGGGTGTTCCAACAGAACAATGATCCCAAACACACATCAAGGAAAGAATGCAGGGAACACAGATGTCTTCAGTGTGTTCCTGTTCAGGAGCGTGAGTGTGTGTTACCTCTGGGTATACGTCCTGTACCCTGGCAGGTGGGACAGTCCACCGTTTCTCCTGAGCTGTGTTTCCTGCTGGAGCCCCTCCTCTTAGCGTCATCCCTCTCTATTATAGGCTGCTCGTCGTTTTGCCCGTTCTCACTGTGCTGGGATCCGTCGCATTTGCTTGAAATAGCCCCCATACCTGAAAAGACACAAAGAACATTTACTGTGCTAATCGCTAGCCGACAGCTACCATGCTGCAGCCAGGTGTTATTGACTCTGGTTCAGGTTACATTCACTTGGAGTGTAATTACTGTTCTGGGTTGTGGGCACGTTTACTTAAAGTCATGACATTGTCGTGACGTAATGACTTGTGTTTGTAGATAGCATGTGACGTTCCATTACATGTGACAGATTGTTACAGAGACCTGGGATTTGTATCTTTGACAGTGGTGGGGGGCACCAAATCACACAAAATACAAATGACTATATAATGTTGCTTTGAAGGAGAAAAATATTCATAATGACTACGTGCAAACGTTACGATGGAGTTGGAGGTGTGGATGGGGGTGCGGTCATGGGTGAAAAGTGTGAAGAGCAATCCTGTTTGAAAAGGGCCGCTAACTGCTGCCATCAGTCAGTGGTTATAGCGGTAGTTAGCTCAGTTAGCCATGCAGCTAGCAGTCAGGACACGGAGTTGGGAGAACCCAGGAGCTTTAAACCAGGATGGGTCAGGGCGAGATGGTTAGCGGTATGCTGCAAGTCATATTGTCGGGACTGTTATTCACATTTGATGATTGCAATTTTTGAATTCTTACATATTGCACCTTTACTTTAATAATAATAATAATAATAATAATAATAATAATAATAATAATAATAATAATAATTAGACTTCTGCCATAATAAAACTACTTTATCTTGAAATATTACTGTATTATTGTAAGATAATAAATGATTCTTTTAATTGAATTATTTCAAATCTATTCTCAACATATTGGCCCTGTATTACACTGTCTCAGCAGATTAAAGGGGAGTTTCACACATTTAAAAGTCTGTCTTAAAACAACACTCACATGCTCCTATGTACACTGAAACAGTTTTGGGTGGCTGTCATCATTCCTCCTGTTCCTTCTCATTATTCTTTCCTTTATGACTTTCTAATGTAAGTGAAGGGGCCATCTGTCAACAGCTGGAGCAATTTAAACCTGTCTCAAGCTCCACATCGTCTCAAGCTCACTAAATCTTAGACAAAAAAAAGGAACTGAGTGTGAGTGAATAATGGAGAAGTGGTGGTTAATATAAATAGATACACTGTGGGAGTGTGGTGAAGTTTACTGTTGAGGACGTGCAGGTGTGCAAAGGTCTAACAAACCCGCAGAACCAAACATAAGGAACCAATCACTGTCGACTTTGTTATCATGTTACAAGCATCGATCACACGGATGTATCACGAGATGTGATCAACTGCTATGTCGTGCTGTAACATGTCCATAAGGGGATTGACTGTTAAATCTTTTCTCCTACACATTAGAACAAGGGCATATCTGGTCACCTGCTCATTTCTGCTTGCCCTGTCACCCTCCAGCTCCACTCACCTGTCCTCTCAGCTGATCGTCATCACAAATCAACCTGGTATTTACACTCCAGCCTCACATAACACTCACTGCCAGATTGTTCTTTACTCTCGTGCACTTCTCTCTGGACTGACTACCTGTGGTCGACCCCTTTGATCCCCGGGAAAACTCACCTGCCTTCTGTCCCCAGCTTTGAGAGTTTCCGGTGCTTCTTTGGAGGATCGGTGTACCACTCCAGGGATCAGTACATGTCGCTGAGTCACGAGTGACATACCATTGGACACTTTTTCGGTCTCGGCGTCACTTCATCTAACGGCTCCTTCTTGTTCCATTACTCCACAGACGGAATCAAACTAATCCCAGATAACGATAAATCAAATTAAAGTCTGATCTGCTGTCATCAAATGCTAAAAATGGCTGTTACTTTGCTACGCAGACGACTTTTTAGTGAGCGATAGCAGTATGTGCTACATTCACTTCCCACAGTGCCTTTTCCTGCGACTGCCCTACTTCAAAATAAAAGTCTACTCGCGTTTCGCCAGTGAAATGCTTCTGATGTGAAGCTGCAGCTGGAGGAAATGTTGGCTGTGCATTAGCACTGCCGGACAGCTGGTGGCGCGAGACCGTGGAGTTCTCGCGATAATTACGGATCACGCGCGAGACTATACCCATGTGTTATAAACACAACAACAAACAGACAAGAGGTTGGTGATCCGAACCAAAAGATTGGACGAAGTGCTTGGCTCATTTTTCTGCTGGCGTCAAGACGAAGTGTTTTATCCTGAAAATTAACCGGATATTATGTTACGGTGTGGGACTTCCTGTCTGCGTTGTGCTGAATTCGGCTATTTTTGACTTCCACACATATAAGACTACAAGCTTAATATCAAGCATTTCTACTGCACCAATATGGAGAAATTCAACAATAAAATTCCATATTTGTACCTCTAAGTGGCATATTTTCATATATTTGAGCTACTGTAAAAACACTTTGCTCAATAATTCCTGCCTATGGGTGGTATATTTGACTTGTACACATATAAGACTATATGTATACTTGATATCAAGCATTTTTACTGCATCAATGTGTAGAAATTCAACAATTAAATTCCATATTTGTACCTCCAAGTGGCATATTTTCATATATTTGAGCTACTGTAAAAACACTTTGCTCAATAATTCCTGGCTACGGATGGTATATTTGACTTTTACACATCTAAGACTACAAGCACACTTAATATCAAGCATTTTTACTGCACCAATGTGGAGCAATTCAACAATAAAATTCCATATTTGTACCTCCAAGTGGCATATTTTCATATATTTGAGCTGCTGTAAAAACACTTTGCTCAATAATTCCTGGCTATGGATGGTATATTTGACTTTTACACATCTAAGACTACAAGCACACTTAATATCAAGCATTTTTACTGCACCAATGTGGAGAAATTCAACAATAAAATTTCATATTTGCACCTCCAAGTGGCATATTTTCATATATTTGAGCTGCTGTAAAAACACTTTGCTCTATAATTCCTGGCTATGGATGGTATATTTGACTTCTACACATCTAAGACTATATGTATACTTGATATCAAGCATTTTTACTGCACCAATGTGGAGAAATTCAACAATAAAATTTCATATTTGCACCTCCAAGTGGCATATTTTCATATATTTGAGCTGCTGTAAAAACACTTTGCTCTATAATTCCTGGCTACGGATGGTATATTTGACTTCTACACATCTAAGACTATATGTATACTTGATATCAAGCATTTTTACTGCACCAATGTGGAGAAATTCAACAATAAAATTTCATATTTGCACCTCCAAGTGGCATATTTTCATATATTTGAGCTGCTGTAAAAACACTTTGCTCTATAATTCCTGGCTATGGATGGTATATTTGACTTCTACACATCTAAGACTATATGTATACTTGATATCAAGCATTTTTACTGCACCAATGTGGAGAAATTCAACAATAAAATTCCATATTTGTATCTCCAAGTGGCATATTTTCATATATTTGAGCTACTGTAAAAACACATTACTCAATAATTCCTGGCTATGGGTGGTATATTTGACTTCTACACATATACGACTACAAGCACACTTAATATCAAGCATTTTTACTGCACCAATGTGGAGAAATCCAACAATAAAATTCCATATTTGTACCTCCAAGTGGCATATTTTCATATATTTGAGCTACTGTAAAAACACTTTTCTCATTAACTCTAGGCTATGGGTGGTATATTTGACTTTTACACATCTAAGACTACAAGTATACTCAATATCAAGCATTTTTACTGCACCAATGTGGAGAAATTCAATAATAAAATTCCCATATTTTTACCTCCAGATTCCATATTTTCTCATATTTGATGTACTGTAAAAACAGTTTGCTCGATAATTCCTGGCTATGGCTATTCTTTTTAAGAGATTCTATCAAAGGTCATTATAAAAGTTTTGGAGTATACCTGTAATGACTTTCAACTTGAAGTGGAGCGACAGATCTTGGGTTTTTTTCACACCTACAACAAATCCCCCTTAATACCTTGAGACTGGTTGTTACTGGCGAAGACATCACACAAACTGAGTGAGGGTTGTTGTCAGACTGCCCGTTCTTTTGGCACTACATTTTCTCAACAGTAGAACCTCCGTATCCCTGCCTCTGCAAGTGGCAGAATACAATGCTAGGCCCAGTTGCGCTAATGCGTAGGGATACAGAGGTTTTACGGCTGAGAAAATGTAGTGCCAAAAGAACGGGCGGTCTGACGGTGATGTGCTGATCGGCAACTACGGTAGGGAACGGACCGACTGTAGATATGTACTTTATATGACCCCACTTCAAAAAAACAGAACTATCCCTTTAATAGAATTTTAAACTAGCAAGTTATATAAAAAGTCACCCACCAATACAGCTGTCATGAACTGGTAAATTAAACATGGAGACATAATCGTCACAGGCTGTACTGATTGCGTTTAGAGCCAACCTCAAGTGGCCACTCAAGGAACTGCAGTTCCCGCTGAGGATAAAGTACTACCTATAGTATAGAACCCAAGTAAGTCCTTTTATCCTCAAATAGATCTGTACATGGAAAATGTAATGAAATATAAACAGTTTTGTGGATAAGAATCAGCAGCAGGAGGTTTGTGAGGTTAGAATAACAAAAGTCTTGTGAGACAGACCAGACGCTGCAGTCGGCTCTGTGAAAGGACGCGGAAGCGGAAAGGAAGCGGAGTTTGACAGAGTCTGTAGCGGACAGCTCCAGCGTATAACACCACAGATATGAATCTACTGCACACAGTTTGTACATCTCTTTGTTCTCTGTTTGGAAAGCCGAGAGAACATAAAGTAAATGTAACATCATCTTTGAAAGATTGTGACAATTCAGTATGGCAAGTATTCTTTACTTGATGTAACCTTGATTCAACTAGGAGTGAGGTCTCATAGGGATCAAAGACTTTTTTCAAGAGATATTCAGCAGAACAGTTATATGGTTACAGACTTGAAACAGACAAGTAACTTGAGTGGCACTCAGAAGAGTGCATACCTCTGCCACAGTCCCCTTTACTTTGTCACGCCTAATCCAATGATAACTCTGACTCTAAATTTTAAACCCCCCCATAACAGCTTATCCTTAATTTCAGCTCACCAGATCTAGGATTCAGATCAAATTGTACTCACTCCTACATACCAGCCACCTTATTTATTCATCTATTTATTTGTTTTTAAGATCCATGCATTCTTACCTGAGAAATTGATGAAAATGTTGAAAAACAAAAGAAAATCCCTGGACCTGTCCCTTTATCTTGATCCACACCAAAAGTTAACGAGGTCCCTTGTCGGCTGTAACAATGCCACAGACCCCTCCACCTCCTGACGTCAAAAGGTGGCAAATAAGCAAATAATCTTCAGTGATATCCCACGTTTGGTAACAATGTCAGCTTTAGACGAATCTGTGATTTGCAGAAATGTCATCTGTGAACGGTTGGTATAAGGTAACTAACTAACTGTGTATATGTTTATGTAGCATGAAGTAGTGAGAACACTTTCAGTTCATTATGCAACCCTGTGTTGTATAATGACAAATATATCAATTAAATCACCTTGTCTTTTTGTTGATGCATCTTTGATGAACTCTTGCAGTCAGTGGATTAATAATGGACTAATAATGGACTAATAATGGACTTGTTTCTTTGGTGTAATACATAAAAAGGATCAGTAGGTGGAAGCAGGATATTGGACACTGCTTTGCGCTCTCTAGTCATCCTGCAGTGAGGAGATACTGCCTCAGCCTATTGTAAGATTTGATTTTGTTTATTCCTGAAACACACAGACTGCTCTCCGTGAATATAGTATGATTCATGATACAGATTAAAGGGGGAAATAACAGTGAACAGTGGAAATAACCATGACAAGAAAAATCTTTGGAATGATGTTTCTTATGTTAATCAGACTTAGAGACAGATAACACAGATCCTTACCCACATGGTGATTCAGAGAACAATGAAAATCTCATACTTAGGAGGATTACACTTGAGTGGCTTCTGTGATTTTTCGGTCCACATTCATATAAAACTACAGGGATGTTGTGATGTATAACCAGATCATTGCAATCAGCCACAGCATCCAGTAGCCCCATTCAATTCTCCACCTCCACCTCTGTGTGAATGTCTCGGCGCATATCAAGGGCGTGTCGATCTGATGTGTGATAACTACACAGGTCCTTCACTCAACTATATAAAGAGAAATGTCCCACAAAGCAACGTTACATGACCAAACAAAAGTAACGTAGTAACTGTAACTGTCTTTGGCAACTTATATGAGGAAAAAATTACTGCGGTTATACCAATTTCTGGACCAAGTGAGGATTGATGATATAATGAATTTGGAATGTAGGGGAGAACTAGGTAAGATGAGCCACCCCCTGTATCTAGGTAACTAAAAAAGTCATCATGTGATCACCAATTAAGGAAGTGTAGTTCACATTTGTGAAGCAATGTTGGATTCAAACACATGGGTCAGCAAAAAAAAAGATTTTTGTCACTCAAAATAAATTCACCAACTCTTTAAAGTTATGAGTCTTGTTTCATAATCAAAACAGACATGTTCTGGACATTATTACATTTTATACCATGGTCTGGGGGAATACTCGATTCTGATTGGCTGCAGGGTGTCCATTAAAACCTATATATGGACACCTACTAAGTAGTTCAAGTCAAATTGTCTGTTCACCGTCTAAACTAATGTGCTAGCTGGCATATCAGCCTGTCTCTAAAATGGGTAACCATAGCAACGGGAACGCAGTCAAAGCACAAAACACTGAGTGCAGTCCGTCAGTCCTTCAGTGTCTTGTCCTCTGAACACCACAGCATGGCGACTGTAACACACAAGCTGCAGAAAGTACACTTCCCCTCTAAACTTACTGATACTTTGTATCACATAAGCGAAAAATCTCACACCTCGTTCGCTGTTCAACTCTCTAACTTACTTCAGGCTGAGGCCACAGTAACGTTACATACGTATCATTTGTTCGTGAAAATCTTGATATTGATTTGGGGAGAATGACATGACTGGTAAGCTAGCTAGTCTTGTTCCATTTCCTTACCTTAGTACAAATAATTTTAATAGGCCTACATTTTTCAGTTTATTGACAAAATACGTTTTTTTAATGGTTGCCAGATTTGTGTTTATACAACATTTTTGAGAAAGAGACGCAGGAGATACGGAGCATCAAAGGCAAGGTAAGTAGGGCTTACCAATTAGCCTATTTGTCAGAAATGTAGTTGCTAATAAAGGAAGTAGTAGAAGGAAATGAAAAATTCCAATTACGAATATTTTAACATAACTCTTTCTGCTTGGAGTTTTTGTTTAATTTGTAGCTTAAATATTTAAATTGGCTCCCATATCTGGCAACCCCGCCGGGCGTCAACTTGATTATATCAAAGGGGGATCCCTGTTTTTGTCAGAGCAGCCTTCAAGTCGTGGACCAAGCGTTACCTGTCTCTGGCATTTCAAGCCTAAATACTGTACGAAACTTAGTAAGTAATGTCATTTAGTCATATGTGTGCAATTACGTTTTAGGAAAAACAGTGTTAATATGGTTATTTGAATTGAGTTGTCATTAATGGCCTAATTAGAATTAACAACTAAAACTTCTTAGGTACTGGAATAGACTGCATTTAAAAAAGGGACCTACTTTGAGGCTTCATAATTAAATAATAATATGGCCCTCGCAGTCTGAGCACACACACACTTGTGCAACTTGTCAACTTGATGACTTGGTGTCAGGGATGGTGGTAGATGATGTGGTGGAAGGACCCAGATGCACGGACATGAGACTGAGGTTGCGGGGATTCATTATATTTAATCAATTTCATGAAAAAACTAAAACAAGGTGACATGAATGAGGCGTGAGAATATACTACGATCAAATACAAAACAAAACAGAACATTACAAAACAATAATCCGACAAGGAGTGAAGGTGAACCAAGGCTTAAATACACACACACACACACACACACACACACACACACACACACACACTGATGAGGGAACGAGGAGCAGGTGAGGAGAGAGAGAAGGGACGAGGGCAGGTGAACTAACGAGGGGGAAGCACAGAGGAGAAATAACACAGACAAGACACAAGAGGGCAAGGAAATCAGAACATAAGGCACAACGAAACACAGAACCATGACACTTGGTGTGTTGAGAATATTGTCTGTTTTTGATAGGAAAAGTGTTGCAAATTTGACAACATGCGAACCTACAAGATCAACAAAACAAGTCTGGAAAATGGAAGGTGAGAATGACAAATTATTATATAACATAACTCACTCTTTTGCAAGTACCTGAAATTAAATACTGTAAGATATAGGACAAAATCTGAAAATAATTAGGCTGACTTATAGATGCAATAATGATTTATGGGACGTAGTGCTGATTACATAACCTACATTGTTATTATTCTTCACAGGTTCACATCAGACATTTTCTAATGTGAATTCATTACTGGCCTGCGCCAGTCAGGAATGTGTCTTCTGTCAGCAAAAACTTGCAAACAAGGACCACCTTTCCAAAACACATCTCAGAGGTGCAATTTACTTTTTGGAAAACGATCAAGGTATGGAGTATATTTGAACTGTAGAGAGATGTATGATGTGATTTAATTATTTTTTTTTTAAATTTAATATAGTAGGCTAATGCATTGTATTACATTTTCCACTTTTTTTCCAGAGAAATTTGTGGTTGCATGCTTCTGCAAGGACAGCAAACAACCATCCAGAAGCCATTACCATTACCCATTTTGTGAATTTCGCCTTTTAGCTAGCTCGGGCATTTTCAAAAAGCATTTGAAAAACACACATGGTCCAAGTTGCAACAAGTGTCCTGTTGCAGCATCTACAAACATTTGAACAGTCTATGGCACCCAAATAAGAAGGCTACACATAAAGCCATGACAAATACAAATATAATCAACTTTGTGCTCAGCTAGAATGTGTGTGAGCAGACTGTTGCAAGAGCTGAAAAAAAAAAGGAGGGCGGGGGTTTAACATTGACAGCACTTCATATGTCAGAGGAAAACCATCAAAGTATTTATCAGTAATCAAAGTAAATACAGACCTTTGAATTCATATCATGATTTTCTATAGGACATTTTCACTGCACCAAAGTCCTTGCACTGTAAATCATAAATTTACTAATACTATGGCCTTAACTCATTGTAAGTCTGTCAGGTAAGTGATCATTGCGTAGGACATCATCGATTGGTACTGTCTTTGATATTGGTCAGCATTTCGTACTGATATCACCCTCTTGGTTTTATTTTGTTCTGATTTAGGGGTGCACACTTTTGTCTTAACAAGTCCACTTAGATCATATGACATACAGAAATATCTACTCCTAATGTTTGCCATATTTTCACTATGTCCATCTCTTACGGGTATCGAATCAGACAAAAGACAAGGTAATACAGGACACAAGGTCTTTGTCATTTGTTGTTTTTGTGTTAAATATAAAATAGTAATATATGTAAGCTATGTAATATATGTATATACATAATCTCACAATTAGTCCCACAGAGGGATCACTATGCCCATGCATTGTCTTTATAAGATTATATTAAGATGTGTTCTGATATATGAAAGGCCCCATGACACACCAACACCGCAAAAAACCTGCGACGACACATCAGAGACACACATAATGTTGACGCTACACCTACAATATGCATCGATGTGAAAAAACGGAATTTATATCACTCCAAAATATGACCACAGTCCGGTTTTTCCCATTCACGTAATAAAGTCAACCAATCCACCAAAAATTGACTGTGAAGAAGAGAAGTGCCGTCAATTCATGCGGACTGCACAGAGTTCCGGAAACCCAGGAAAAGAATGTATCCATCTCGAAAGAACAAAGAGAGGAAAGCCATGTACTAAACCGGCAGCCCTCACATCCACATCACTGCAAGACGTGCTAAGCAAAGGGCTCATGTCGTCTGGGTGGGGTGTGAAATGTGAGGAATTAAACAATGCCGCAAACAACCTTGGAGTGGACTCTGTTTTTCCAGTGTATTTTAAAGATGAGGGGTATTCTGAAAGGTGGCACTTCTTTTCCGTCTTCACAAATGAGACAGACAACCGATGTCAGTTTGGGAGGACACGGGTAACATTTGATGCTGTTGCAGGACAGTGGAACTGTAAGTTTCGGGGAACCGGTAAATCACACCACTGCATCCATCGCATGATTGGAATGTGGTGGATTTTCCAGGAGTCACCAGGCACCCTAGTGGCCACCGCAGACATCCAAGCTGAGGACATTGATGACTTGGTCACATGTTCAAAAGCAACATCGCTTGTGAGGCAGACAATGTCAACACACAAAAGATCTGTGTTATGACAGAATATCTGCTCAACCATAAGCGCATCCCATGTCTGCAGGAGTTACCTCTGGACTTAAGGACTCAGGAAAAACAGCCACCACCCTGTTTTATCCCCACAGAAGACACCTGCCCCTACTGTCCAGGGCCTACCCCTCCAGCACTCAATCCCTCAAAAATCGTGACTACCCAAGCGATGGTGTATGGCATGAATTATGTCAAAAAAGGTAAATCAATGACAAAGTAATGACTTGAAGGTTGTGAATTTATATAATTCAGATTTTTCACATTCAAGTTAACAAATACAAAAACAACTTGTCTTCAAATTAACAGGTGTCTCTGTTGCGGTGAAAGAGTGTCCAGTGTGTGCCAGTGTTGTGAGATTCCAGGAGTATTCCTCAGGATTTCACAATTTTAACAACCGGGTTATTCTAACTCTGCCACTATGTGAGCTGTTTCTATCAGGTTTGGCGGTAAGGCAGCCTTAATTGACATAATTGACATTCAGCATTCACACACACACACACACACACACACACACACACACACACCTCAAACCTAGGTTTTTTGATTAAAATAGTTCAGCAGCAAAATTATTTAAACTGTAATGGCAAGTCAGTGGCAAGTGCCTCAAACAGCTGTAGTTTCTGTGGCAAGTCAGTAAGTGCCGCGGCACCTAAGGATGCCACCAACAGATGCCACAGCAAACAGCGACACCTCCCCCAAACAGTGGCATCTTCCGTGACATCTACCCCAAACAGTGGCACAAGCAGTGACATCTCCCCCAAACAGCGCCATGTTCCGTGGCATCTACCCCAAACAGTGGCACAAGTAGTGACATCTCCCCCAAACAGTGGTATCTCTAAATATGTTTTTTTTTTTTTCAATCTACATACTGATAATACTATCTTCTCTTGGTTTTAGGGAATCCAAATATTCCCAGGATATTGATTGGGAGAGCTCAGGGCTATCTGATGGTAACTCTGCCACCCCGGTGTTACCGTGCCAGAAATGGAACGTCCACTGAAGACCGAGGACATTGAAACTCTACGCCTTGCCATTGATCCTTTTTCTCATTCATATAGTTTTGGAAGAGACATTTATTTGGCCACAGTCTCACATGCTTTGTACCTACTTCACCATCATTGACAGTCATGTCTGTGCCAATCAGAGGACTAAAAGCTTTTAATAATTCATGATGATTCATGATTGCACAAGTCCAGTCTAGGACCCCATGTTTCCTGGCACCTTATAGTCCACCTTCCATTCGCAGAAAACTAATTGAAACTAAATAAATGATAACAAAATGCCACTAAATTTTTTTACACTCAATTATATTCACCTTTCCTGATTATGTAGGCACTTTGCATTTTGCTTCCATACTTTTTTTATTGGACACCTCACATTCATTCTGTCAGGCTGACACAGCCACAGGGAGGAGGGAAAGAACACAGCGAAGGACATCTTCTCTGACAGAAACATTTTAATGGTGCGATGCCCATATGGAAATGCTGTTTGAAGCGCAACATTCAATGTAATGGCTAACAATGATATATACTTTCTAAAATATGTCAAATAAAATTAGCAATCAATTAGCAACGCACATCTGTTATATTACTAGAGATGTTTTTGGTTACATTCCAAAGGATAAAGAGAAAGTTAATCAAATAACTCAATGTTACCGGATGGGTATCTCAAGGGACAGGACTAAAAAAAAATGATTTGTTAACATTATGGAATGGCAGTGTATATTGCTCATACTGACTGCTAATCAAAACTAGCTATAGTCCAGGGTCATTAAATACCCCCATGAACAGAGAATTGGGTGAACTGATACAAACTGGATTTTACACATTCCTGTCCTGGTAAGACAGGAATTTGGCCCTGTCCTGTGAGCCACTGCAGAAACGTCCTCGGTGAGAGGTGACCTTGATAGTCACCCACGTCTGGATGTTCACCTTTTCGAGGGGCAAGTCATCCTCCGAGTCTTCGGAGGGGTAAAGAGGTAATAATACCGAGGCTGGGTCCTGTTGCGGTCGCTTCATTCTGTCACGATAGGGGTGTGAAGGAAAAAACAAGGTGACATGAACGAGGCGTGACAATGACTAGACAGTACAATACTAAACAATAATCCAACAAGGAGTGAAGGGGAACAAAGGCTTAAATGCACACACACTGATGAGGGAACGAGGAGCAGGTGAGGAGAGAGATGAGGGACGAGGGCAGGTGAACTAACAAGGGGGAAGCACAGAGGAGAAATACAGAGGCTGTGTCTCATTTCAGGGTCTGCATCCTTCGAAGGACCCAGCCTTCGCGGTCTCTTCGGAGAGACCTGCGAGGCCCCGTCAACCATTGTTAAATGGGACGGTCTAGCCTTCGGAGCATTTCCTGGTTGCGTCACCAGATGTTCCTGTCCCTACCCGTACGTCACTATTTATGCAGCTCAGGCCCGCGACAAGTGACAGAAAGAGTAAGAAAAAAGTTTGCCATGTCACAGCAGAAGAAACTAGTGATTGCACTTTTAACTGTCCTCCTTTCGGAGGAAGAGGAGAAGCAGTACTGTCGGCGCTGCCGGCGGTTGCTATATCTCTGGTTGAGAGAGAACCGTGAAAAGGTAAACCTATTATTTGAACCCACAATAATGGTAGCATTTATCATTATCAGCTGGCTAACAGTCAAGGATAATCAACATACCGATAGGCTACACTACGTAAATGCTAGACATATAAACTGTTGATCGGCACATGTGGTCAATGCCATATATCCTTGACGATAGATTTATAGTACAATTATGTAGTCATTGTTCAATTAACCTTTTTTCTTCTCCTGTTCTTCCCCTCCTCTCCCAATCCAGACCAGAGCCCTATTCTGCAGGGTCAACATGGCCGTCCCTGTGTTGGACAGGTATTTTGACCAGGGCGACACAAGGCAAGATTTCAGGCTGAGCAGAGAGTCCCTGGCAGTGCTGCTGAGCCTTCTCCAGCAGGATTGGAGACATGGATGGGGTGCCACAATAGAGACCTTGGTGTTCCTTTTCTGGCTGGCGAGTGGGGCATCATACAGGGTGGTCTCACGGGTGTTTGGGATGCCTTGCTCCACTGTCCACCGAATTGTCCACCGAGTTACTGGGGAGGTGGTGGCCATTTGCCACAAGGTCATCCACTTCCCACAAACCGCTGAAGACCTTGCGGCAGTAACTCGTGGGTTTGCAGGGCTGGCAAGACACAGAGCTTTTATAAAAGCTGCTGGAGCGATCGACTGCTGCCATGTCAGGATAAAGCCACCAAGCGTCCCTGATGGTCACTGCTACAAGAACAGAAAACTGTTCGCCTCCATAATTCTGCAGGCAGTTTGTGACCATCAGGGCCGCTTAGTCGACACGTACGTGGGCTGACCAGGGTCGGTGCACGACTCCAGAGTGCTCCGGCACAGCCCACTGTACGTGCGGGCTATCTACCCTCCTCCAGGGCATTTCATCCTTGCAGACGGCGGGTACCCGTGCCTCCAACATCCACTCCCCCTCATCACTCCCTACAAGCAGCCGGTGCAAGGTGTGGCAGCCCAGCGCTTTAACGGCCATCATTCCAGGGCACGCGCTATAATTGAGCGTGCCTTTGGAATGATGAAGACCAGGTTCAGGTCAATCTTCCTGAAAGCGCTGGAGGTGCACCACACCTTTGTGCCTCAGGTATGTCATTACTCAACAGGATTCTGCTGAGGTGTCTGCCCTGGAGGAGGTGAACCCCGACCACGACTATCTGTAGTCGGCAAGTAACATAATTTTAAAGGCATTATTCCTATTTAAAGTGTTTGTTGTAATAATATCATTATAATTATGTTATGAAATTATAATTCTTGCCTCCTTCTCAAAATTCTTAGTGACATGGCAGCCGTCGATCGAGTCAGCCCTGCAAACCCAGTTGATGGACGATGTGGTGGACGGTCGAGACTACACCCCCAAACACCCTGAGTACCGACCCATTGATGTCCCACTGACACCAGGGTCTCTATTGTGGCATCCCATCCAGCCCAGCAGCACTGCCAGGGACTCCTGCTCAGCCTGTTTTTGCCTATTTTGTTTTTATTTTTAAATTTGATTTCCGTAAATACTTGAGAGAATAAAAGAATAAAATGAATCCCCTGTTGTCCCTGACTATAGCACCTGATGCCGTTTGCTAAATTGTACTTAAGTTGAAAATATTAACTGGAATAGACAACGTGTAACAATATATTTTAATTCATGACAAATTAAATATTCATTAATCATTAACTCATAAATTAAATAAAAAAACTCATTAAATGATCATTTAGAAGCTAATTAGAACCATGTATGTATATATATATATATATATATATATATATATATATATATATATATATATATATATATATATATATATATATAACTTCATAGTTATCAATTCAATCTCAAGTAACTGACCATACACACTAGAGGGTGACAAATTCTCGGGATTCCCGAGGGTCACGGGATTCCCGCGGAGCAAGACAAAGCACGTGCCCTTCCTGCATTAAGCAGCCACGCACGCACGTCACACATCAGCTGAGGAAATTATAATAGGTTTTAGGGCTAGGGGGCGGGATGGGACGGGAGTCGGGATTCAGTCCTGAGATTTGTGATGGGACAAGACAAGAAAGTTGTAAAAGTTTCATCACGTGAGCAGGACAAGACGGAAGAATTTTCACGGGAGTGGGACAAGACAAGAGTGAAAATCCACTCCTGTGTCACCCTCTAATACACACTAAAACATGCTGGGTTGTTTTCCTAAACCATTTGCTGGGTAGCTGTGGATTTGGAGCAGATTGGGTTACTTTTACCCAAGGTTGGGTTAATTATTTTGACCCAGCAGATTGGGTTGAAGATTGGACCTGGGCGGGCTGAAGGGATGAGGCTGATCGCCATATTGGACACAGCAACTCCTTCTCCAGCTTCAGATGAGTGCATGAGGAAAGTGGAAAATGGTAAAAAAAAAAAAAACTTAAGGTATGAGGCTACAACACCTGCTTTTGAAAGCTCATTGTGGTAGCCAAATAGTTGTGCCGTAGTTATTACTTACAAACCATAGTAACGTTATTAGCTCACTTCACCTCACTTGCCGCCTCGAGGCGTTTTTTTCCGTGTTGCTCGCTTGCTAACTCGCTCACTAGCTAGTTATTTTCACCTGATGTATCAACGTAATTGTTTTCTGTCACGTTTTAAAGTATACGTTGTTGTATTTAGGTGACGGCTGACATTATTTCAGAAAGTGTTTTTGGTAACAGAAATGAACCAGACTGGCTATGAACTTTTAGTCGGCCACGGCGCGGTGCGTGTGTGTGTGACTGGTGGCCTGTCGACGGTGTAACGGCAGGACTGAGTTTCAAACGAAGTGCTGTATTTAGTGTTCGTCTGGGAGTAAAAGGTTGAAAAATCTTGCGTTTGCTATTTTGAGTTGTATTGCTTGACTTTTTAACGTTAGTACGGACATTACGTAGGCTGCTTCATTCGTTCTGGTTAGTTTGATCCAGCGTTGGCTCGTATCCTTTTGGACCCAGCGCAGGGTTAGCAATTTCACCCAATTTGGGTTAGTTTTAAAGAGATAGTTGGGGTTTTTAAAGGGGGGTCATATGTGACCCAGTCTGGCGAAATGAGTCGGAAGTCGCAACGTTCTAATTTGAGATACGGCCGATTACATTAATAAACATTAAAAATATCGATTTTTTTTTTTGATCTTGTATGAAAGAAAAGGTATTCAAAAATCATCCTCCAACGTTTCATACTTCAGATAATTATGTAAAGGTACTTAAATGGCTATTTAAGTCTACTTATAACTTTCACATCTTACAAAAAATGCAAGCGATAAACACTGAAAATCTTTACGGCTCCCCTCGCCTGCAGCGAGGATTTCCCTATGTTCCGGGTATCCCCTGAAACGTCATGATCTCTTCTATCCACATATGGTGTTGCTATGGTGTTACACATCTTATAAAACCAATCAAAATGCTTAAAACATTTATGCAAATTATCGTTGCCAATCAGAAGCCTTCTCCCAGGCTAACTCACGGGGCGGTTGGTCAAGCTATCTGCCTGTCAGCTTA
Source organism: Lagodon rhomboides (assembly GCA_039737535.1). NCBI lineage: Eukaryota > Metazoa > Chordata > Actinopteri > Spariformes > Sparidae > Lagodon > Lagodon rhomboides. The sequence goes on from JBBNBP010000642.1 coordinate 24,818, forward strand.
GTAGCGCTCTGTTGCCAGCTAGCTAGCTTTACTTCCGAAATCCTAAAAAAGTTTACAAAGTGACTTGTGTCGAGTCCATCGTACCATCGTTTTAAGGTAATGTGTAGTGCTTTGTGTGAAAATGACTCCATATCTCCCATGGGCTGTTTTCACTGTGGGTCCCCCTCCGCTAGTTCCTCCGGAGGTTTAGCGTCTTCCTGCGGAGACACGGGCCACTCCGGTTCCTCCCCTCCCTCCTCCGGAAGTATTCAACCTTCAAATTAATGTTCTGTTTTTTGTCTTATTTTTCTAAACAAAGATCACAATGCATTTCATCAATGTATTTTGTAATTGTAAATGTAAGTCCAAATGTATGAGTGTATGTTACAAAATATAGGATTTATCCAGAGGGGATCTCCATGAGAAAGTTTTAAATTTGTTTTAATCAGTTATTTAATGTAATTAATTGACTTGTCTTAACATATATGAACTGTTAATTATTATCATCCACACTGACAACCCCTCTCTTCTCTCAAAGGTTCCAAAGCGAAAATTTAACACCTCAGTACAAACTTTGTACATTTTTTTGTAAATCTTCATAATTCTTTGTTAAATTGTCTTTTCTAAAATATGAATTTAGATAAATAATAATTAAATCATTTAAGCTTCAGTCTGGTTTAATAGCATTATCTAAGTATCCAAATGCCTTTTGAAAAATTTAGCTGTAAAATAATGGGTGCATCTCTTTGGATGCTAAGGATTTGTAAAGATATCAACAAAAAACTGACAAAAAACTTTAAACGCGATTTTCTCGTGTTTTCCATTGGAAAAAGACGGTGGGTGACCATACTTCAAATGGATGTATCTTGACAACCATTCAAGATATGACTTTGACTAGGATATCATTTTAAAGCTTATTGTCTCATCTTCCCATTGATACCAAAATCTCAGTTTTGAGCTTTGGGTTACTGTGACTCATTTTGCCAGACTGGGTCACATATAAAGTATAGTCGTTCTGTTCCCTACCGTAGTTGCCGATCAGCGCAGCCTCAGTTTGGAGAAGCAGAGAGCCGCTCCAGCCCAGACGCTCAGCTTTGTACTGCAGTGAACGGAGAATTTTAACCACCTAAAACAAGGCCCGCCTGAAAAAAACCTATATCAGTTCAAGTG
>JBBNBP010000647.1:0-16839 GCA_039737535.1 Lagodon rhomboides
CACACACACATACTGGTTTCCATGGTTCATGAGGACCAACTTTCTGATCATCACTTGTGGGTACCACCCTTTCTAAAGGTTCTACAGGGATGAAAAAAATCAGGTATTCTAACCACATCCCTGTAAGCTCATACACGACTTCAAACATCTGAAATGTTGAAGTAATGAATTCCCCATGCTATGTGGGGACGTCTGAAAAATCAAGTTATCATGGTTGATGGGGACCTTATTTACATATTATTTGCATAATTCACACAAATTCTCATGTGATTAGTGGGGACTTTGCAATAAGTGTATTACTAATGACAAATGTCATCCTCAGATTATTGCATTTGTTAAAAGTTTTCAATATTTAAAGGTTTAATCCAAGTAGAATTAGAAGATAAATTAGAAATACATCAGTATTTCAATTCTGAAATTCAGCTTTGCTTCATAGATAATAGAGATGTAGCACGAGCCCCATAAAAAAGCTAGTGTTGCAAATCACAATTCTTGCATAAAATATCTTTTACTGTATATGTAATCATCTTCACAACATAACAAAATTTATATTTGACTAATTGATATCCCTATTTTTAATAGTACTATCAATGTGCTCAAAGTATTTAGATGAAAGAAAGAAAGGCTCTCTATTTACTCTCAAAATGATTCAGTCTCCACCATATCATACCCACAAATCAAATCTTAAAACCTTTCTACTGTATACTGTTAAAGGTTAGTCTTTCTTAAACTCTCACTGAGTTAAAACTATTTTATTATATTTTTAATCACAGTCAACCAACCAGAAGAATTAGCTGATTCTGGGTGGTAGACTTCATCACTTGTCACTTAGTACCACCTTAACAGAACAACTACTAATAATTAAAAAGTATAAAACTCACATTTAGATTGCAGATCTGAACTTTTAATGAGTTCAACTATATTGACAAACTCAACATATGAGGTCAAATGAACCAACTTGTTTGAAACTTGTTTGTTGTCAAAGGATTTAAAAAAACTAAAATCAAATGCAAAATGTTGAACCTATTTTCGTGGCGGGGGTGAAAAAAAGCCCTACCAGATAGTTGGTGACATTCAAACTATTTACGCTGAAATTTCCTTTTGTAGGCTGCGATTCTGTTGTAAACGTAGAACTTCAGGTTCTGCCAGTCCCGGTTCTTAAGAGCTTCTGGTTCAGCCTTTAAACACTTCTCACAGTCACTCTTTCCTGGTACAACACAAGATGTGATGAATCGATTCATGTGCCTTTCCACGGCCTGCACCTCTGTCTGCTGCCAGGGAGTCTTCTTCAAGGGGGCTTTACCTTAAAGTGGTCAGAAAAACAAATTTGTTAATGAAAGAATAAGGAGGTATGCTGGAATTCTGATCATAATTTCTGAATCCTACATCTGTATATAATATATGCCAGCATCTACAGTAAAAATGAAGTTATTCACACCTATGAAAAGAACTACGTTGTCAAGTAGTTATTTGTAAATTCCTCCTCTTTGACTAAAATGATCCTTGGGGAAAAGGAAATGATATGGCTAAGCCATAGAGGCCATAAATATTTTTACAAGCTGCTCAGTCCAAGTTCTTATTATAGCATCTTTTTACTGAAAACATCTCCAAAGGGATATGGCACAAGGCAAAATCTGGCCTGGGATTCAATAACTGCGTGGATTATTTTGCCCAAGAACTGGTGCAGAAAGAAATATCTGGTTTAATAGTTGCTGCTAGTTGTTTTATTTGGGATTAATAGCAGAGGGTATTGTAAGACTTTCATGTGTTTGCTGTTAATGCTACTATAACATTTGGCCATTTGTAATTTAGTTCATACACTGACAAAACAATTTCAAAGAAAGAAGCAGACACGATCATTACTGAAATATAACAAATAAATGTGTAAAGTTCACCTTTGGAGGAAGGCTTCACAGCACTAACTCCTGAAGATCTCACATCTTCTGATGATGATGGTTTATGTCTTTTGGATGGTTGTGCTGGCATTTCATTTCTCTCAGTAGGATGAAATGTCTCCTCAGATGATGGTTCTATGGAAATCAATCAAAATCCAACATAAATAGATGCATTATATAATGCTGACAACGTTATATGGGCAGACAGTTTCAGTTAGAACAGCCACTGCTACCAATACCTAAAAAGGAAGTTAAATCTGATCATAGTCATGGACACATGGAAACAAATCTGTATATTGTGTTCTTAACATTTTGAATCCACTGGATGAATCCATTTACAGTGCTGGTTAGAATTCGTGGCATCACTTAATTTTAAGTGCAGAAATAAGACAATGCATCCATCCTCTCATAAACTCCATTCTTTTGAATACTCAGAACATGGTTGGTATAGCACCACATTTCTGAAGTTTATTATTACTAAAATTATTATACCATTTATTGCAACCTATTAACAACTACCGGTAGGTTTCAAAGCAGAGTGATTTTGAGAGTTATGTACCGAAAGAGCAGAACAATTTAGAGTCGCAGGGGTCAGCAACAATTGTGTGTCAGAGGTTAATTCTTTTGCCCAGAAACTGTTGTGGAAAGACATATCTGATTTAATAGTACAGTAGCTATTAATGATTTGCTATTGGTTAATAAGCAGAGCAACCCTTCGTGAGATCTGTAACTTCTTGTGAGTTGTTAATTTAAGATTAATAGCAGAGGGTAACTGAAGGCTTCCATGTGGTTGCTGGTTATACTACTAAAGTATTAGGCCTGGAGCACACACAGTCATTATTGAAATACAAAAAAGAGTAAAGCGTTCACCTTTGGAGGAAGGTTTCACAGCACTAACTCCTGAAGATCTCAAATCTTCTGATGATGGTGGTTTATGTCTTTTGGATGGTCGTGGTGGTTCATGTCTTTTGGATGGTTGTGCTGGCATTTCATTTCTCTCAGGAGGATGAAATGTCTCCTCAGCTGATGATTCTATGGAAATTAATCAAAATTCAAAAAGATGGATACTTAACATGTACTATATAATGCTGACAAAGCATTGTTGATCTGTCATTTGTGACACTAAGGGCTTTTAATTCTAATTAGTACACATACATGCGTTAAACTATGTTCATCATTGCAAGTGTATCTACATATTACTACAGTACATATTATTGAACTGATGAATTGATCTATGTTTAGAAAGAAAGAAAGGAATTGAATCTTTATTGATCATTATTATTATGATCATTATTAAGTTGTTTAGATGGTGGTTATGGCGCTATAGTATGACGTACACAATGTGAAGAGCAAAAGGAATGGAAAAAAGAAATTGTCTCTCGTGGCTGCAGGCTTGCAAAGGAATTGACCATAACACAGCCAATGAATGGGAGTTTCTCCTTGCTTAAATTTGCACTCTCTCTCTCTCATACCCTCCATCCAATCCCCTTGCGAAATTTGACACTCCCCTGCTACACCTTCTGAATTTGAAACTCTGACCGGTTACGCAGTTATTGGAAAGGGGGTCGGGATGAGGCGGGACGAGGAGCAGGGGAGTGTCAAATTGAGTGAGGTGATTGGATGGAGGGTACGAGAGAGAGTGCAAATTTAAGCAAGGAGAAACTCCTTTGCAGTTCTTTTGCAGCTCGAGAGAATGGATTCTTTCCCATTCCTCTTGGTCTTCACATTGAGTAGGCCATACTATAGGGCCATAACCAGAATCTCAATTACATTAATAATAGCGATCAACCTTTCTAAACGTAGACCATAGCTTTAAGTTGTTTATTTTCTGTTGAATCCTGAAATGGATGATGGTGGGCACACAACTGAATGTCAAGAACCAAGTGCCAAACGGCTCAGAAGGGTTTACTTTACATGAGCAAGCTACACAGTTAAGTGTTCCACTTGACACAACCTCACTTTGAAAGTGAGATTGCCATGGAGTTAAAGTATTTCGATTTAACTACATTGTGAATTTTATTTCTTTCACCATTAGTTTATGATAATAGAGGCAAACTAGTTTTTCATCAGTGAAAATACACACCATCACCACTGGGACAGTTTCCATCCTGGATGCTCTGGTCTTCCTCACCACTGTCCAGAACTTTTTCTGTTGAAATCAAACAAAGAACAGCTTGCAAATGTAATTAAACCATCTAGTAAACAGAGAACAAAAAATTAAAAAGTCTAATAAAATATAATACCATCTGGTTCTATCCCAATTTCATCCAGGTTTTTGCCATGAAACTCAGATAATCGTCCTTGCTCAAGTGCCATTAGAACCTTGCTGATCTTGGCGAGTTGCAGGGTCTTCTCAGGGAGTCGATAGAACTCCCGATGGACTCTTATATCATGTCCAAGAAAGTTGGCCAGCTGGTCCATCTCTGTGTCTGTCATGTTCAGCACAGTTGAAAGGGTAGCAGCATGCTTTCGCAGTTTGGTAGATGTTAGTGCCTTGGGACACTTTGCACCACACACCTTTGCAAAGCCACGGAGGCAGTCTGAACCTCGGAAATGTGTCATAGCTTCCGGTCTTGCAAACATATAACCATTGTCCTTCAGAACCCCACAGGCCTCTCTCTGCTGAACAAGGAGTTCTAATGCACCCAGCATTTTTGGAGTCAGAAGGATTGGAACAGGGCGACCGCGTTTTCCTCTGATGACAATTCTTGAGAAGTGTCTGCACAGTTTTTTTTCAACTTCAGAGAGTGCCCAGTCCACATCCTCATGTGGATCAGAAGAGTCTCTTGATGAAAACGCAGATAAGGACATGCTTGCCACCTCTCCTTCCCTGCGCCGGTTGAAGAGAATGATCTGGGCCAAAGACACTTTTGCCAGCTCCATCCAGGCTTTCGAAGAGGGACTTTCTGAGAGTGAATTGTACCACTCTGTTTGCGTTTGACTGAGATACGCATGCATTTTTTGGACATCTTCTGTAAAGGGCATGAGAGTGGGCACATTCCATTTAGCTTCCCTGATGTTCCTCAAAGCTGTGGCCGAGATCAATGAGTTCCACTTTTCCTGATGGACTTCTTGAAACTCACTGGAATTCTTCACAAGTTCTTTGTTGTTTGACATTAAACCCTGAGCTTTTAAGAGTTTGCTTGCTTTAACCAGGGCATGCCCAAGTTTGTTTGCTAGCGATGGAATCAAGAACTTATTAGTTTCACTGTCATACCCGCATGTAGACTTGATAGCTTTGACAGTCTCCATGTACTTCCTCGGATTTATGAGATCTTCCATTTTTCTTAATTTGGTGACTCTCCTTGCATTGTGAATCAGCCTTCCCATTTCTCGCATCTTCTCCCGCACACACTGTTGATTCTTGGCTGATGTTCCACCTTTGTTCAACAAGTGCTGCCCAATATCAGTGATTACTTGATCAGTTTTTATAATATCTGTGATTGGATCAGGATGCATGACACTGATTACGCTCCAGAGTTGTTTACTAATGTGCGAAGGCACAGGCCCTGTGTACGTACACATGGACTGGACACGATTCTTTCCTGGTTTGGGGGCAACTGACCCAGGTGAAAGTCTGCAATTATGCATATGTCGCCACAGGACCTTTCTTATAAAGAGTCCTTGACAGTATGCACAATGCATGAAGTCATTTCCCTGTGCCTTTTTAGATGGTCGTTTGAATGGTACGAGTTCCCCCTTTCCTGACTCCATAACAGCAGAATTGTGAGCAAAGTTTCCTCTGTTGCGAATGTAATCCAGTTGTTTTTTCCTCTCCTTGGAACCCTTTGGAAGGCTTAGAGCTTTAGCAACATCAGGCTTGTTTTCATGTGCTCTTTCTAGGTGCCTTGCCATCTTAGCGTAAGGCTTACTGCAATAGAGGCAATAATGTCTCTTGTCATACACTCTATTCCCACCTCTTTTTTGGCATGCACTAACAACTATACTGTCATTTATATTCTGACTTGAACAGGGTTGAACATCTTCTTCTCCTGAGGCTTCAGATGTAAGGATGTGCTGGTCAAGGATCATATTGTCTGGTGTTGTGCTGTCACAGAGATGGGGACTCATTGAGCCAGAGACATCGAGTATATCATCAAGAGCCCTTTGAATCCTTTCGTTTGGGTGAAGACTAGCATCGCTGTCACTCTCACTTTCGCAAGTGGTATCTGGAATGTAATCATCTGCACTCTCTGGTGAAGTAGAATCATATAGTTGTTCAGAATCTTCAAGATTTGTGTCTTTCATCTAAAACAAACCAAACAAAAATACAGTATTTAGAATTATGTAAAACTAGAAAATTAGTTCACCGATTGTTCACTAAATAGAAATTAATTTACAAAACTTTCAATAATCAATTCACAGTTTTGCAGGTTTTGTAACTTTAAGTCGGATTTTGGACATTTGACCAAAAAGACATGATGTCATCATCCTGGGCTCAAAGAAAAAGTGAGGCACATTTTTCAGTGTTTCACGATTGTATACACCAAAAGACTTATCATTCAATGATATAATCCACTGATTGATTCATAAAAAAGAAATGGTTGATGCAATTCTAAAATCAATCCCAGATCAGTAAACCATTAAATGTTCTCTTTTCTTTATGCCATGTACTTAGACTTACAATGATACTTTTGGTCCGTCTCAGTCTTGGTACAAAAGTTTCATCTTCATTTTGGAACTCTGTCACCATCTGTAAATAAAAGCAAAGGAATATACTACATGTTATTATGTAATTATGTACAATTGCAAATAAATAGCAGATATAAAACTTAGTTTCAAATTGAAATATTTCTTACTGGCCAGCCAAGCAACATCTGTATTCACACAACTTAAATAGGCTTAAGAAAGACACTTCACACTGAATATTTGAATGGTCATTAAACTATTAAAAAAAATCACAGTTTATGTGATGTAGTTTATGTATTTTTTCTTGTCAATAGGTAAATACACTGATACATTCAATTGGTAATTCAGATCTGGCCTAAACTACCACTAACCTTAAAGATGTCAAACATTAAAATGTTCAGTATACCGATTCACAGTACTCCTGACAAGCCAAGCAATATCTGTGTTAAAACAATTTAATTTAAAGAGGCTTCATGGGGACCTTTCACACACAATGTTACAGCTCCTTATGGGGACCAGTTTTGTCCAATGTTTTAACACACACAGGTTCCACTCGGACCATGGTGGAAAGTGTGTTGTGGGGACAACGTAAGTGTCCAGAATACACTGACAAGAAACCAGGAAATAAAATCCCTGTACAGTTCAAATGATGTTCTGAATACTCCACTACCATTAACCCTCTACACACATCACATTAAACTGCTGAACATACTGACGCACAGACGTCCTGAACACCCAAGCCAATTCTGTGTTCACACAGCTTTAAATAGGCTTCATGGGGACATTTCACACACTACGTTACATTTCCTTGTGGGGACCAGTTTTGTCAGATCTAATGTTTTAACACACACAGGTTCAACTCAGACCCCAGTGGAACGTGTGTTGTGGGGACGTCGTAAGTGTCCAGAATACATTCATAATAAACCAGGAAAATAAATTTCTGTGCAGTCCAAATTATGCTGTAAATACTCCACTACCACTATCCTTCTACATACATTAGATTACACTGCTAAGTGTACTGGCTCACTGTAGATTACCACCAAATTAAACCTCCTTCCTCTTGTTAGCTGCTTAAAACAACAAGAATACAAACCAGTGACATAGAGAAACTGTTGAATTAAGTCTAAAAGGATAAACATTAATGTACCTGTTGAGGAGTGTTGTTTGCAGCAGCTGCACCATCCATCTGAGTCTCTGACAGGGGGAAGGATGGGAGTCTTCCTCTACCATGTTGTTAGCTGTAATGCTGGTTGTCTGTAAACAAAAGTTTTATAGTGACAATGTTTTAGAATATGAAAGTATAGGAAACAAGTGGCCAATTTGATGCAAATACTGCATAATATGCAAACAGATTTTGCAAAGTTTTGTTCAGGAAAAATAGCTGACATGAGATGCATGCTATCGTAAACCAAACTTAAGAGAAAAACATTTAATTTATAGTAAATATGTTATACTGGTAAGCAAAGCCATTTTTGTATTCACACAACTTTAATGCAACGGACTTCATGGGGACCTTTCACACACACTACGTTGCATTTCCTTGTGGGGACCAGTTTTGTCAGATCGTATGTTTTAACACACACAGGTTCAACTCAGACACCAGTGGAAGGTGTGTTGTGGGGACGTCGTAAGTGTCCAGAATACATTGATAATAAACCAGGAAAATAAATACCTGTACAGTCCAAATTATGTTGTAAATACTCCACTACCACTAACCTTCTACATACATTACATTAAACTGCTGAGTGTACTGGCTCACTGTAGATTACCACCACATTAAACCTCCTTCCTCTTGTTAGCTGCTTAAAACAACAAGAATACAAACCAATGACATAGAGAAACTGTTGAATTAAGTCTTAAGTGATAAACATTTATATACCTGTTGAGGAGTGTTGTTTGCAGCAGCTGCACCATCCATCTGAGTCTCTGACAGGGGGGAAGGATGGGAGTCTTCCTCTACCATGTTGTTTGCTGTAATGCTGGTTGTCTGTAAACAAAAGTTTTATAGTGACAATGTTTTAGAATATGAAAGTATAGGAAACAAGTGGCCAATTTGATGCAAATACTGCATAATATGCAAACAGATTTTGCAAAGTTTTGTTCAGGAAAAATAGCTGACATGAGATGCATGCTATCGTAAACAGACCTTCAGAGAAAAACATTTAATTTATAGTAAATATTTTATACTGGCAAGCAAAGCCATTTTTGTATTCACACAACTTTAATGCAACGGACTTCATGGGGACCTTTCACACACACTACGTTACGTTACATTTCCTTGTGGGGACCAGTTTTGTCAGATCGTATGTTTTAACACACACAGGTTCAACTCAGACACCAGTGGAAGGTGTGTTGTGGGGACGTCGTAAGTGTCCAGAATACATTGATAATAAACCAGGAAAATAAATACCTGTACAGTCCAAATTATGTTGTAAATACTCCACTACCACTAACCTTCTACATACATTACATTAAACTGCTGAGTGTACTGGCTCACTGTAGATTACCACCACATTAAACCTCCATTCCTCTTGTTAGCTGCTTAAAACAACAAGAATACAAACCAGTGACATAGTAGAAACTGTTGAATTAAGTCTAAAATGATAAACATTAATGTACCTGTTGAGGAGTGTTGTTTGCAGCAGCTGCACCATCCATCTGAGTCTCTGACAGGGGGGAAGGATGGGAGTCTTCCTCTACCATGTTGTTAGCTGTGATGCTGGTTGTCTGTAAACAAAAGTTTTATAGTGACAATGTTTTAGAATATGAAAGTATAGGAAACAAGTGGCCAATTTGATGCAAATACTGCATAATATGCAAACAGATTTTGCAAAGTTTTGTTCAGGAAAAATAGCTGACATGAGATGCATGCTATCGTAAACAGACCTTCAGAGAAAAACATTTAATTTATAGTAAATATTTTATACTGGCAAGCAAAGCCATTTTTGTATTCACACAACTTTAATGCAACGGACTTCATGGGGACCTTTCACACACACTACGTTACGTTACATTTCCTTGTGGGGACCAGTTTTGTCAAATCGAATGTTTTAACACACACAGGTTCAATACAGACACCAGTGGAAGGTGTGTTGTGGGGACGTCGTAAGTGTCCAGAAAACATTGATAATAAACCAGGAAAAAAAATCCCTGTACTTTCCAAATTATGTTGTAAATACTCCACTACCACTAACCTTCTACATACATTACATTAAACTGCTGAGTGTACTGGCTCACTGTAGATTACCACCACATTAAACCTCCTTCCTCTTGTTAGCTGCTTAAAACAACAAGAATACAAACCAATGACATAGTAGAGACTGTTGAATTAAGTCTAAAATGATAAACATTAATGTACCTGTTGAGGAGTGTTGTTTGCAGCAGCTGCACCATCCATCTGAGTCTCTGACAGGGGGGAAGGATGGGAGTCTTCCTCCACCATGTTGTTAGCTGTAATGCTGGTTGTCTGTAAACAAAAGTTTTATAGTGACAATGTTTTAGAATATGAAAGTATAGGAAACAAGTGGCCAATTTGATGCAAATACTGCATAATATGCAAACAGATTTTGCAAAGTTTTGTTCAGGAAAAATAGCTGACATGAGATGCATGCTATCGTAAACAGACCTTCAGAGAAAAACATTTAATTTATAGTAAATATTTTATACTGGCAAGCAAAGCCATTTTTGTATTCACACAACTTTAATGCAACGGACTTCATGGGGACCTTTCACACACACTACGTTACGTTACATTTCCTTGTGGGGACCAGTTTTGTCAAATCGAATGTTTTAACACACACAGGTTCAATACAGACACCAGTGGAAGGTGTGTTGTGGGGACGTCGTAAGTGTCCAGAAAACATTGATAATAAACCAGGAAAAAAAATCCCTGTACTTTCCAAATTATGTTGTAAATACTCCACTACCACTAACCTTCTACATACATTACATTAAACTGCTCAGTGTATTGGCTCACTGTAGATTACCACCACATTAAACCTCCTTCCTCTTGTTAGCTGCTTAAAACAACAAGAATACAAACCAATGACATGTACAGACTGTTGAATTAAGTCTAAAATGATAAACATTAATGTACCTGTTGAGGAGTGTTGTTTGCAGCAGCTGCACCATCCATCTGAGTCTCTGACAGGGGGGAAGGATGGGAGTCTTCCTCCACCATGTTGTTAGCTGTAATGCTGGTTGTCTGTAAACAAAAGTTTTATAGTGACAATGTTTTAGAATATGAAAGTATAGGAAACAAGTGGCCAATTTGATGCAAATACTGCATAATATGCAAACAGATTTTGCAAAGTTTTGTTCAGGAAAAATAGCTGACATGAGATGCATGCTATCGTAAACAGACCTTCAGAGAAAAACATTTAATTTATAGTAAATATTTTATACTGGCAAGCAAAGCCATTTTTGTATTCACACAACTTTAATGCAACGGACTTCATGGGGACCTTTCACACACACTACGTTACGTTACATTTCCTTGTGGGGACCAGTTTTGTCAAATCGAATGTTTTAACACACACAGGTTCAATACAGACACCAGTGGAAGGTGTGTTGTGGGGACGTCGTAAGTGTCCAGAAAACATTGATAATAAACCAGGAAAAAAAATCCCTGTACTTTCCAAATTATGTTGTAAATACTCCACTACCACTAACCTTCTACATACATTACATTAAACTGCTGAGTGTACTGGCTCACTGTAGATTACCACCACATTAAACCACCTTCCTCTTGTTAGCTGCTTAAAACAACAAGAATACAAACCAATGACATAGAGAAACTGTTGAATTAAGTCTAAAATGATAAACATTAATGTACCTGTTGAGGAGTGTTGTTTGCAGCAGCTGCACCATCCATCTGAGTCTCTGACAGGGGGGAAGGATGGGAGTCTTCCTCCACCATGTTGTTAGCTGTGATGCTGGTTGTCTGTAAACAAAAGTTTTATAGTGACAATGTTTTAGAATATGAAAGTATAGGAAACAAGTGGCCAATTTGATGCAAATACTGCATAATATGCAAATAGATGGAAGTTGTGTTCAGAAAAAATCTCTGACATGATATGCATGCATTTAACAATCAACAATTCTGATACTCAGCCTCAAAAGAACTGATTTGAGAACAGATTTATCTGAAGTTGAACATAGCCTTAGATTTATATCCTCTTTTAATTCTAATCCAGTATCCCACAATGTTTTAAATACATTTTGCAATATTCTGAGCAATTATGTGCATTGTGTAATGTTCAACATACTTGTGTTCTCCATGGGCAGTCGTCACCTCCGTAGTCATAGGTGATTTCTTCTCCTTCTTTAATGTCATTCAGGGCAAACAGACAAAGGTGTGGATTTCCATTCACTTCAATCTTTTTCATCTTACAGTTTGGAGATATGTGGTCGTCATTGACCAGCCGTCCGAGCGATCCATCGTCTCTTGAGGCATCAATGCTTAAAAATAAACATGAGAAAAGAGGGAATACAAATAACACAATATATCACTGTACAATCAAAGTCTCACTTGGTCTACTCGTGTGTAGTATAATATGGAATGGTATAGAATAGGCACAATTGGAAATCTTACCACCATGATTTCCCTCTCCACTTGAATGCAAACATAAATACAGTACATGACGGATGGAAAAGTTTTCTTCTTCTCTGGGATTCTGCATCATTTATCCTATCTCCCCTATATTCAGCAACAAAATCCCCTTTGCAAATCGAACCCTTTGCAAATACACCACGCCCTGTAAAAGACAACAAAAACATTTTCAACAGAACATGAAAGCCTATCTATTCTTTCATATGTGTCTAGATCAGTGTTTCCCAACTCTGGTCCTAGGGAAACACTGCCCTGCATGTTTTAGATGTTCCCTGCTCCAACACACCTGATTCAAATAATAGGCTCGTCCTCAAGAAGCCTGATCATGAGGCACTCATTTGAATCAGCTGTGTTGGAAGAGGGAACCATGCAGGGCAGTGTTCACCCAGGACCAGGGTTGGGTAACACTGGTCTAGATTTCAACAGATAGTGACTAATTTGAGACTGATAAATCACATCAGACACCACCTTACCTTTTACTGCATTTATGTACTTCACCTCTAATTTGGTTGTTTTGTCAGACTTTGAAACAACATGATGACTTGCATCCTTCAGGGGGCTGATCCGTGGTGGCATCTCAAACTATGGGGAACATTTTTAATTTGCATTACATTCAGTTACAATTTGAGGTCTTTAGTAAATTTAATGCTTTAATACTTAAAAATTAAAGAAACTGCTTACTTTCAACATTATCATGCATTAAAGCTATCTCATCTGAAAAACCTCCAAACAGTATAGTGGATCTGAGATCTGAGATGGATGTTACATGCATTTCTGTTCTTTCTATAGTTTTTATATAAAATATCCATGAATCAAAAAGCTTTTATTTTTTATCAACTTTATGAAATAACTGACACTATGAAATAGAGCTTTTGCACAGCAGTCATTTTGTATGAAATAGTGGGTAAACACAGGTGTTATTGTGATTCAACCATTCTAATGGAAACTTTAATCCCTGCTTTGCAGTAGGTAGTTATTTAACTGCATTGCTCGGTAATATACTCTCAGCAACAGCTGACAGCTGTATAACTACTATCCAATTAAAAATCCACATTGTGTCAATAATGTACACCATTCAGCCATAACATTATGACCACTTCTACAAACAAATGTGATCCAATACAGGTGTTGAACGTTAGTGCATTATCTTGAGAGGGGTCTCTATATTTTTGGCCCTCTCATGTATGTTAATAGGGAGGCCAAAAATTTAGAGACACCTCTAAAGATGATGTACTCCAGTCATAGTACAGTACAACACCAGTTCAAAATACAACTTCATATTTCATAGAAACACTGAAAACTTATTCAGTACTTTTAAGCACATCAATGCATTCTGCACTGTTTTCCTTGTACTTTGATGGAGGCTAATTATTAAAGTACACAAAGGTGTCTATGACTTCCTTCAAGATTGCAAATTAAAAGCCACCCAAACAGAGGCCACAGTCATGCTTCTCTGCTCTTCTGGGGTTTATTTTTGTTTCACTTTTTAAATTGTATTTAAGATTCATCATGAGGCACCTTGATCAAAACCTTTGCATTTAATAAATTCGCTTATATGCAACATCAGTATAAATATTAGTTATTCATCACGGCAAATTAGGAATCAAACATTTATAAAAGGTGATTATTATGACAAAATAAATTTCATCACATAACTTTGAGAGCAATCAGACTAAACATTTAGATCTGTCTTTTTTGCTTGCATTTAACTCATCTGTACTACAATTTAGAAAATCAGCAAAATATCTGAGGCACACACTCAGTGATTGTAGTTAGCCTAATGCTAACTAACTTTCTTCCAAACTAAGAATTAATTAACTAAATTTGACAGTTGAACACGGACTATTCTGATTTGTCATACAAATGCACTTACCTTGTGTTTCACTTTGGCTCCTCTGCACAAATCATTTGCTTGTTAAATGGCATATTCTGCAAATAATCCTCCCGACATCTTTGTCTCTGAAATCATTCCTCATGAGGACCAGGAAGTGGGCGGTACCCTACCATATTTGGAATAAGTGTGTGTGAAGAGCGATGGGTGCAGTACCAGCCAGAAACTGTTGGGGGAGCTCCTGTGCACGCCACACACACACACACCCACCGAAAAACATGTGTTTTGGGCCAATACTAAAAACCACACAGGCACCCTCAGAACAGCTTTTGCAGTAATTTAAAAGGGTTTTCCTTTAGGGGACCTGCTTTTTTGTCCCCACACCGGAATTGGTCCCCATACCGTGACTGTGTAAACAGATCGTTGTCCCCACAGAGTGATGATTACCAGAACACACACACACACACACACACACACACACACACACACACCTTATTTTTCTGTTTGAACTCTTCTTCTGTTATTGGCTGCAAAATTTTAAGCATTGTTCCTGTTGGGTTAAAGCGAGGCAGCGGTAAAATACGTGCGCGTGAACACACACACACACACACACACACACACACACACACACACACACACACACACACACACACACACACACACACACTCGTCTGAAACTGTTTTATCCATTACCGTGGTGTCGCTGCGCTCTCTGAATGACGGGCCGTTTGGGCAGAGACGTGGATTTACCATTAGAAAAGAAAAGCAGAGTGTCCAGCGCAGTTTGCTGCACTGGGCAGGAGGATCGACTGGAAAATCATGAAGACACACACACACACACACACACGGTTTGATAGTTAGCGAGAATGACTTCCACTCACACAGACACGCGCATGTACCAGCTTCATTTATTTTTCTAGTAAACCTGGACGTGGAATCCCATTTGCAATCAAGACCTCCTCCTCCTCCTCCTCCTCCATCCCTCCTCTCTCCTCCACCTCTCCTTTCTCCTTTCCATGTTTAAAAGTCCACGATTTTTCCAGCCCGAACAGTCGGAGCACTGTCGGACCCCAACAATACCGCCTTTTGTTGCGCTGGAACACGTAGCGCACGCGTCGGAGACGTGGACACAGTTGCGATCAGAGTAAACACAAACCTGGAGCCCGGCAGCCGGTCCAGCTCCCAGCACTGCTCCGACTCTCCACATGTTCTCAAGCATTTCATCCATTATTGAATCATTTAAAGCTTCAGAATTTCAATACTGAATCATTTCATGTCAGTCACATCACCTGAATCTTTCTTTCTTTGTTTCCTCCGTTGTTTATGTGTCATTTGATTCTTCCGTTGTTCGTTTCTTCTGTTCGTTTGTTCTGTTTGATGTTTGTTTTTTTGTTCCTTTTGTCGTTTGTTCTGTTCGCTGTTTGATTTTTTGTTCCTTTTGTTGTTTGTGTCGTTCCTCGTATGTTTCTTTTATGTTTCTTCCCTCTTTTCTGTTTTATTTTGTGTCTTTCGTTTCCTCCTTTTAATCTTTTGTTTCCTTTGTTCTCTCTTTCGTCTCTCTTCGATATTTCTTCCTGTTTTCATGATTTTCTCTTTTTCTGCTAATTCTTTCCCTCTTATCACATGTTTAATTTGATCCACATTATATTCCCTGTGTTGTCTCTTTATTTCCTCCCTTCCTTCTTTTTTTTCTGATTCTTTCCTGGCTCTATGACTTTCTTCTCTTCTTCTTCTCTCTTTCACTTTGTTTTCTGCCTTTTCTCCGTTGGCCTTGTATTTTCCACTCTCTCTACTGTATATCTGTTTGGCTCCACTGTTTATGTGGCATGTGCGGTCACACACACACACACACACACACACACACACACACACACACACACACACACACACACACACACTCTCGGCCCTCTGGTTCACCTCTGTGCTCTCTCTCTCTCTCTCGGGCGAGCGAGCCCTGCTGTATACTGAAGGGTTCACGGCCGTGTGATGCCGCTGGTTGGTTGTAAACACATTGTTCGGCTGAGGGTCAGACTGGGAATGGAAGTCAAACAGTGTTGTCGCCTCGCAACATCGGACTAATCTCGACATCCACCAGTGAGATTCAGACTTTTACCATCCACTTTATTGTTCTGTGACGTGTTTTCAATGGACATTGTTCAGGCTGAGGGTCAGATTAAAGAATTAAAGAGCACGTTTCCATAGAAAACATATTATACTGCATTTGTAGCCTCATAATTTATTTGAATAGACATTGTTTTATTGTGAGAGATCCGTGTCAAAAACAGGCCGAGGCAGAAACGACTTAAAGATAAAATGTTCTGATAAGAAAATTAAAAAAAGAGACAGACAAAGATTTAACATTTTATCAAAAGGCCATGTCTTTATAGACTCGTGAAAACAACATCTTGTAACATCTTCAAGGAGCTTCAAATTCTTAAGTGTCAACCCAGTGAAATTATTTGGATTAGGGCTGCTAATCTAAGAAAAACGAAGGACTAAGAAGGACGATAAACCAATTTTTATGACATTTTGACTAACTGATAATTTCCCAAACCTGAACCATCCTCAGATTGTTTCTTTGGTCCAACCAGCAGTTGATTAGCAGCAAATCCTCACATTTAAGAAGCTGGAATGAGCCAACATTTGCTCCACAAGTGAATCGATTAATCGATTCAAATCAATGACAGCTAATTTTCTTTGAGTTCATTAAGCGACTGATCCCTGCAGCTCTGCAAGAAGCTAAAAAATCAGAATAATTAAGTCAGATTCTCTTAGTTAACGAGGGTCTAACGTCCAAAACACAAATCTAGATGAAGGTGTGTTGAGCTTGTGGTTTGGTTCAGTCCTGGACAACACAGACATGTTTGTTAAAT
>JBBNBP010000649.1:0-51847 GCA_039737535.1 Lagodon rhomboides
TTTGTTTGGAGGCTAATTAGCCGATTAATAATTTTTTTCTGTTGATAGTCACAAAAATACTTCAATTCAAAGTCCTTCTTAGGTTGCTAACAACTCCTTAAAAACAGACTATTTGTAACAGAAAGAACACAGAACGGGTCAGGACTTCCATTTACTCTACGCAGACAACTGACAGCACACCAACAAATCAGGTGTTAGAAGTCCCAAAACCAAACTATCTTCTATTACTGTCTCTTCACATGGTGAGGTGTAGCACTTTGCTAACTCTCTCTTACTTAATGATAATTAGAGCTGCATCATCTGGCATCACCTCAGCTGAACATCATTAGAGGAAGAAACAACAATCAATAGAACAACCAATCAGAGCCATAGAACATAGAACAGTCTCGACTTTTCAATCAGTCCTTTTTTATATGTAACTTTACTGTTTTTGCAAGAAGCCATCTTTTACTCTTTAACTGTCTTTTAGTTCGGCAAAGCTAAATAAAGTGACACCAGGAGAGTCACTGAGTGTGTTTGTCATTCAGGTCTCTGGATTCAGCTGCTCAGAGAGCTCTGTGATGTTGTCAAGAGCTGCAGGTCAGAAACAAACATCATGTATTGAACTTTTATAAACAATAAATACAGGAAACAGTGTTGAAAAGTTTAATCTGCACAATAATGTGAAACATGTTTTAATCTAAAACATGAAGTGTGAGTCAGATCACCTGAAATAGAACCAAAGTAAGTTTGACTTACAAGATGGAGGGCTGATGGCTGAAATCAAAACAAGACAAATAATTTCAGTCTCAGTTGTAAATGCCAGATTATCTTTAGTCACTTTATTCCTCTCTTCTACTCACTCAGACTGAGTATCTGTTTATACTCAGTCTGTTTAGTGCTGACTGTGTTTACTTTCTCTGATGCTTGTTTTAATTTAGCAACCTGAATAAAAGAAATCAACTCAAAGACTGAAATCAAAGTACTGAAATCTTTTTTCTCTCACCTTTCTTCTTTTTGTAAACGGTGAATCCAGCAGCACCGATGAGAATGAGAGCAAGAACAACCACTGCAGCAGTGACGAGGACGGTCATGTTACTGGGCTTCACTGCTGAATACAATAAATTAAGACTGATGCAGATGAAGCACGTTAGAACAAATTAAAACATTTAATAAGTTTAAAATTCATTATCTAAGATGAACTCACTCTTAACCCAGTTGGTTCTGATCCGATCTTTCTCCAGTTTGGTGATGATGTCCTCCTTCACACCATAGAGCTGAAACACACAGTCGTACCTCGTCCAGTCTTCAGGTGTGACTGATGAAAGGTTCAGGTCAACACTCATCTGGAAGGTTTCATCGTGGTTGGGGAGGATCTCTCCGTGGTCCACCTCCTCATGAAGCTCCTCTCCATCTTTCCTCCAGAAGAGTGAGGCTCTGTGAGGGTAGAAACCTGTAGCGAGGCAGCTGACTGGAGAGGAGGGAGTCTTCTGGAGGAGAGACACTGAGGGAAGCTCTGGAGAGAGATCAGTGAAACTATTTCTAGTTTGTAAAACTGAGACAGCAAACTTACTTGACTCATGCTGTGTAAACTGGCTTTCACAGTCTGAGCATCGATGGAAAGAAATTTCAGAACAGCCAAAATGTCAGTGTCTACTGATTGGTTAGGACGACATTGAATCTTACAGCTACACAGAGAAAACAATGTAATGTCAGACTGACTGGAGTGATAACACAACAGCAGTTCAGTCTGAGCAGACTGTATGAACATGACTGTGTCCATTAAACTACATCAGGTCAGGTGATTCTACCTGTTCTCAGCAGAAAGCTCCTCCCATAGTCCACATACTTCTTCAGCCTCTCAGGGTAAATCACTTTGAGATATTTCTGATTGAACTTCATTTTAGCTTTGTCAGCATCCCAATTCAGTTTGGTGGTGAAAGCCTGTGGTCTTGGAGCGATCCATGTCTCTGTCTTCAGGTCAAATGATATGAAGTCTTCTCCATCATAACCATACTGATTAAAACCAATAACCTCTCCGGTCTCATCATCCCACTCACAGCCAATCACCCTCTGTAAAATGTGGACACCTGATACAGAGACAGAGAAAGAAACACCTCACCTCATCACTTTAAGGTTTAACATGCCAACAATGAACAGTGATGCAGCGTCGCTGGTTTGAGTCCAAACTATTACAGCGGGGACTAACACAAAAACACTTTTCTCTAGTTTTGTACTATAATAGTTATATTCTGTGTGTTAAAAAATGTAAAGTCGAGCGTCAGTTCTGTGAGGCTTTGACTGGTGAAGAGATTCACCTACCTGTGTGCAGGAAGGAGTTTAGTAAGAGGAGGACATATATGCTGGGTGTGTCCTGTATGTGTCTCTGCGTGAGACCAAGCTGCCACATGTTAGTTTGATTGAACTTATTCTGCCAATTTGTTCCTGATACGTTGTTGATTTATCCTTTAAGTTATGTGTACATGCATCCAGTTAACGTATTGTTTATATCTTTTAAGTGATGTTTAAATACAGCCAGTATTTATAATGTGTATCTGCCTTCACATCAGACTGTGGTGTATTATTTGGAGTTGTTTGATTCTTACTTCATCTCCTGTGAGAAGTTTAACCCTGTAAATATGGCTCATTGAGTATATTTAGATTTACAATCATGTGTGTTGTTGTTCTGTATTTATTTTTTGTTTTGAACAGAATCACAGTGAAGGATTACAGAATATGTATCCTTCATGGATGCATTAATAATGTAAGCTACCTTTGTTCTCATGCACTTTTTGTCTAACTGAGTTTTGGCATGTATGTAAATATATTGATCTATATTTGCTGTTGTACAGAAATTATCCATCCTGTCAATCATCCATCCATCTGATCGAGCATTCCCAACTCAATAAAGAATTTTAAGGTTTTTGGATCCTCATGTCTAAAAGCTGCACACCAGTCAGATGTTCTGTGGTCCAGTCATCCCCAGAAGCAGTATTAGTCAATAAAGTATTCAGTCTTTTTCACTGAGCATGATGGAAACTTTCTTTCAGCCCAGGGAGGCTGATAAAATCAATTCCAAATATTTCTGATACAAATCTTACTAAATTATTTTTATAATAACAAAGAACAGTTCATGAAGTAAAAGGTGAAATATAACATAGTACATACTGTACCTTCACTTTTGTTGAAGCGCTGTATCACACTCTTGATTGTGGCTTTGAAATAAGTTGGCTCCCGTTCATAACATGCTGCTTTGTACTCCTCCAAGTGGTGAGGATAATTTTCCATTAATTTTTTCACCCAGTCGTGTTTTGGATTAATTATTAATTTGGTTTTGTCGCAGTAGCCCACCAGATTATCATCAACCATTGCAGCAGCAACGTACTCCGGGAAGTCTGGGAGTCCAGAAGATGCAGTGATGATATACCTCAGGGAGTGTTTCACTGCAGGACAGAAGAGGTTTAAACATTCAGTATAAATACACAAGTCATCATCATCACACTCATTATAAATATGATGTCATGGTAACACTTTAGGTTATGGCCTGCCATCTACAGCATGAATCTTCTTATCTAACTCATATATTACCTGTTCTATCATTACAGGGAACAGTACGGCCCACCAACTACTGAGAAGCATTTTGGTGTTTGGACAGACTTTAAAGAGAAGTTACACTCAAAGTACTTTAACTATCAGGTCTCCCTTCTAATGTGAACGTGAGCATCCTCTATGGCTGCAATATATTGATATAATACTGTTACTATGATAAGAGACGATATGTCATCTTAGATTGTATATATTGTTGTATCATGATATAAGTGTTGTCTCTTCCTGGTTTTAAAGGCGACTTTACTTGATGCTATTTTCTGAATTTACCAGACTGTTGTACTTGTTCTAATACTTGTCCTCACCCAAGTCTTCATTATATCCACAATACTGATGATTATTAATAAGAAATCTGTGGATCTGTGGAAAACCAGGTGGATTTTTTATACTGTTGCAATATTGATATCAAGGCATTTAGTTAAAAACACTGTGGTACTTTTATTTTGTTGTCCAGTCCTCTCATTTATGCGTTTTGAGGACATTTTTATTCTATCAAGATATATATTTTGTGCAGTGAAACAGCCTACAGGTATGGTGGCATTATTTTAAGGTGATATCACCCAGCACTACCATCCTTGAGAGACACACAGAGGCCACAAATCAGTGTCCACCACTAACATGTGTTGAAGTGAAGTGAATTTACTGTTAGAAGACACACACTGAGTTTGAAAGTTATAAAATGAACTGTGGTTTGTCTTTTCAAACTGTATGTTTGCTATTGTGCAACAACCTCCAATAAAGTCTCTCAATGACTGTTGTTTATCAGCCTTCTACTGTTCATGACTGTTGTTCTGATTCTGTGACAGGGCAATAAAAATGTATCATCTTCTGTAACTGTCTCATCATAAAGAGGCTTTTCTTCTTCTTGTACTCGATAAAAAAACACAGAACAACTCTGTGGAACAACAATGTCAGTCCACATCTACCTGAACCACCTAACAGGCTGGACACACTGGATGCCTGTGTACAGTGTGGCAGCTGCTTTGCTCCTGCCTGTCCTGTCTGTTTACATGGAGTGTTTGATTTTCTAGATAATTATAGAAACATATGATGACGTAATTTGTTTTTACCCCGCTGAAAGAGCGAAGAAGCTGGAGGGGGTACGAGAGGGGGCTACGGAGGGAAAGTGAAAGTAAAAGAGTGTCTTAGTGTCTGTGACATATTCTAC
Organism: Lagodon rhomboides; assembly: GCA_039737535.1. Taxonomy (NCBI): domain Eukaryota; kingdom Metazoa; phylum Chordata; class Actinopteri; order Spariformes; family Sparidae; genus Lagodon; species Lagodon rhomboides. The sequence goes on from JBBNBP010000649.1 coordinate 4,754, forward strand.
ATATACATATATTAAAACTGTAGTAAAATGCTGGTATGAGGTCTGAAGTCCTCTGTCTCCTATGTTTCACCCCGAACTTACAACATACAGCCTCCAGTAACACAGCACAGTAATACAGGCTTCAGGACTACAGTATGTTCCTGACAACTGACTTGGATCTCTGCTTGTTCCAAAGTTAAACACAAATCAAAGTTATTTAGGAACTATAGAGGAACATCTAAATTCATTTTCATATTAACTGAACCCTGAGCTGGACAGACTCGTTGATCTGAAATATAAAGACAGGCAGCCTCCAGCTTCAGGTCACTAGTTTACTGGTGAACTGTTCTGTGTTTCATAAACTGCTTTCAGGAAGTAATTCAAGGAAAGTTATCTTACCTGAAAATGCAAAGTGGCTCGAGAGAAGCAGGAGAATGAAGATCTTCATGTTTTGATGAGAAGTAAATTTAATCCACGTAACACCTGAGTTGAGTCAGTGGAGTTGATTCTTCCTGGTGTGAATAAATGGAGGAGGTGTTTTCTGTTTGGATAACACGCCTCCTTCCTTCCCTCACTGTGTCTTTAGCTCCCCCCAGTGGGGATGAGAGGTTTGGACAGGAGTAAAAGTTCTCAAAAGGTTTTCCTGTGGTCTTTGGTCTTTATCTAACTCAAAATAAACTGAAGTTCTTGTATTCAAATAAAGTAGTTTCAGATATAGAGTTGTATATAGATATAGATATAGACAGAGGTGTTCAACTTCATGAAGGACAACTTAACACATTTAATGTACGTGTGTGTCTGAACTTTGTCTTTATTACGCCACCCTTCAGTTGTAGCATGAGATCAACTGAATTAACTGAGTGAGCTCAGAATGGAAATTGGCTGGTAGAAAAGCTTTTCTTTAAAATATTGGTATAATATATAATGGTTTGTCTTATTTTTTTATATTACCTGACATTTTGTTACCTGTGTGCATTCAGAATCTGCCTCACTCCACAGTGAACAGTCCCATGTTTCACTTTATGCTGACAGAGTTTCATAACATCAAACAGCCGAACAGTGAAACAGAGAAGCATCAGTGCCGGTTTGGACTGGCCCGGCTTTGTCTTTGACAGGTACAGGATCAAAACACAATGTATATCTGTTTCAGTGGCTGAGGAGGACTTTAACACTGGACCAGTGTCAAACTGTAAAAACAGGCTTTTTCCCTTTAAAGTCCAGACAAACTTTACATTGGATATATCAACTTATATTCTGACACAGATGGACTTCACTTTGATAAACTCACCTGAACATATTTTAACACAGCTCTTGTCTTATAGCATCATACACCTACAGCGACTCACTGCCTTTGTTTGAATTGATGTAATATTCTTGACTTTTTACAAAGTATTGTGTTTAGAGAACGTTTCATAAAGAGGAGCGGTCTCAGAGGAGTCTAAACACACCTGACATGATTATCTTTTTTAAGTTTTTGTCCCTTTAGTTGCAACACATTTAATCATATAAAGAACTAAATTTCTATACTATATAAAGACATTTTCTACTGTAGCCCTCTCACTCAACTCTGTTTTATGATTGTCATGAATACCTCTTTTATGTATCAGACTGCATGGGAGCCAATTGGTGAGAGCTACTAAAATGTATAATTTGGGATGTTTTACAATAATTAACACACATTGAAAATGACTCTGGCTCAATTGCAGAGAGGCCTGGTTAGTTTATTAATTGTATCTTTACTGTTATTGATCATTAATTTTCCCATGCAGTTCACTTTAACCTTAACTTTAGCTCTTATTCAATATAAACATCATCAGCATGAAAAACACCTTCAAACAAGGATTTAGCGTTAATAAACAGTTTTAATGTCTAAACCTTGTGGCTCATATCTTTCTCCTTTGTTTTGAATCACCTCATAACCAAGAAATACACACACATTAGAAACCTCCACAATAGTAATACTAGTTTTTGTACTGTCTCAGTTGGTACCAGTGATGGTGCGCATGCGTGAGCTCATAACCGTTGAACCCGCAGGTCAGGATACTCACCCGAACCAAGGAAAAGCGATCTAGCGATATCCGCCAAAACCTCTTCCCAGAGGCAGCGACCTGACCAGAGACCGGTCCCGAGGCTCGGTCCTGTCCCGAGGCTCGGTCCGTCTTCGACTCCTCCGTCCTGCAGCAGCCGTGTCAACGTCCAACGTCTCCAACGTCTCCAGATTAGCAGTTGGCGATGCTAACCGCTAGCAACAGTCCCATCGTTGTCTTCAGTTAGCGCCAGTAATGAGCCCTCACTTCTAAAACACGCTCGGTTACACTCTTAACAAAATAATTGATAACGGTAAATAATACTTTTCCATAAAGTTATTTTAAAGTTTGCTCGGACTTCCTCTTTCCGCTTCTCTCCGCAGCTCTGTCTCGCCTCATTTCCCTCGCTTTCCCTCTAGTCCCGCCCCTCTAACAATCCGATAGGTTAATCCCCAATAACAGAGAAAATGATTGACACCTGCCAAAACAAATGAGAACCCAAAGAACAGAGGCGTTCAAAGGCCTTTCAAGACATAGGACATTTTGGTATCATTCGCCACATTAACCATATAAATATTAACAGCAGCAATACATTTATAGGCCCACATCAGAACACTTTACCAACTGAAGTAAATGTAATAAACCCATATAAACAAATTAGCACTATCGAGAGACTCTTTCTATAGAAATACAGAACAATTGTAGATGTTACTGAAGGATGAGCACCAAACAGTCAGGAATCACACAGAAACAGGTGATGTTGATTATTTAGAGTATTATATAGTAACATTTAATCATTTTCTCTCAGGGTACCTCTGTGTTTAAGTCATTTCTATGATTGTTGTATGTCGCTTGTACATTTAATTTGTGTTAACCGTCAGCTCAAATCACTGCTGTGAATAAACATGTTTCAACATGTATCTCACTCTGAGTCTCTCAGTCTCACTTTGTTTCTCTTTCTTTCTAAACGTACCTTATGACCTCCTCACAGGTGAAGCGTTACAGGACATCAGTCAGTCAGCTGTTTAGTTGTCACAAGGCTCCTTTAACAGAGATACTGGCTCGCTGTTAAATCTATAACTTCAGTGTTCATGCTAAACTAAGCAATCTCCTCATTCAAATCCTCTGTGAGAATACTGAATGTTCAGGTAATATATTGAAGTGTCGTCACAAATGAGCATGTGGACCAAACTTTGTAAAATGTGAGGATTTTATTGAAAAGACAAACATCAGCACAAAAAGAAAGAACGACACTTTTGAGTTTAACATTCATTCATGTTCATCAATGTAAAGGAATTTACATGTTCAGTCTCATAAGTTCATAGTTGTAAATTTGTCGATATACATCTCCCACTCTGCTCACCGCTCATACGAGAGACACACTGGCTCTATGATAGACCAAACGCCATATTCTCATTCTATAGATCGGTGCAGTAAGAAACTAGTTTGGACCCTAACCCTGAAGCTGGCATTGCCCTGGTTCCCTCCACAAGAAGTCTACAGGATTTTTTAAAATTGTATTTTAGAATACACCTGAAATAATCTCTGTGACAAACACAAGTTTATGATTCTTATATGTTTTTTTTTTTAACTAAAGTCTGGTCACACGCTGTCCCCCGATTGTTTTGAGTATGAATTCGACAGAAAACAATAATTATTAAAAAAACAATCAGAGCCATGAAAAATAGAACAGTCCCACCTTTTCAATCAGTCGTTTTTATATAACGTTAATTATAGTGCAAGAAGCATTTCTGTCTTTTAGTTCTGCAAAGCTAAATAAAGTGACACCAGGAGAGTCACTGAGTGTGTTTGTCATTCAGGTCTCTGGATTCAGCTGCTCAGAGAGCTCTGGTCTGTTGTCAGGAGCTGCAGGTCAGAAACAAACATCATGTATTGAACTTTTATTAACAATAAATACGGGAAACAGTGTTGAAAAGGTTAGTCTGCACAATAATGTGAAACATGTTTTAATCTAAAACATGAAGTGTGAGTCAGATCAGCTGAAATAGAACCAAAGTAAGTTTTACTGACAAGATGGAGGGCTGATGGCTGAAATCAACACAAGACAAATAATTTCAGTCTCAGATGTAAATGCCAGATTATCTTTAGTCACTTTATTCCTCTCTTCTACTCACTCAGACTGAGTATCTGTTTATACTCAGTCTGTTTAGTGCTGACTGGATTTACTTTCTCTGATGCTTGTTTTAATTTTGCAACCTGAATAAAAGAAATCAACTCAAAGACTGAAATCAAAGTGCTGAAATCTTTTTCTCTCTCACCTTTCTTCTTTTTGTAAACGATGAATCCAGCAGCACCGATGAGAATGAGAGCAAGAACAACCACTGCAGCAGTGACGAGGACGATCATGTTACTGGGCTTCACTGTTGAATACAATAAATTAAGACTGATGCAGATGAAGCAGGTTAGAACAAATTAAAACAATTAATTAGTTTATTATTACTGTTTTTGTTGTTGTTCCCATGCACTCCCCTTCAGCACCCTCTGATCTCACTCTTACCCCAGTTGGTTCTGATCCGATCTTTCTCCAGTTTGGTGATGATGTCCTCCTTCACACCAGAGAGCTGAAACACACAGTCGTACCTCGTCCAGTCTTCAGGTGTGACTGATGAAAGGTTCAGGTCAACACTCATCTGGAAGGTTCCATCATGGTTGGGGAGGATCTCTCCGTGGTCCACCTCCTCATGAAGCTCCTCTCCATCTTTCCTCCAGACGAGTGAGGCTCTGTGAGGGTAGAAACCTGTAGCGAGGCAGCTGACTGGAGAGGAGGGAGTCTTCTGGAGGAGAGACACTGAGGGAAGCTCTGGAGAGGAAAGAGACAGATATTAAAGAGGAGAGAGAGGAAAAGAAACAAGGTAAAAGAAAAATGAAGAAATTACATTTGGAATCAATAACAGAAGGTGTGAAAGTGCTTTCAAGCAAATGTTGAACAAATGAATCCTGTCGGGACAAATTAATCCTCCACAGAAGAACACCAACCAATGCATGCAGGGCAGAATTAGGCCATTACATATTAATTATTAACATTAAAACTTGTGAATTTTGGTCACATTTTAAATCGAGCCCTCCACACACACTGAGCTTTCAGTCACTCCAAACCCAAGAACTGAATCCAGAAAAGATCCTATTCTGTCAGCTGGTCCAGAGACTTACTGATCAGCCAGCACCCAACACTGTTCAACCCCAGACCAGCACTGCTTTCCTGCCACCAATCAGAGTAAACCAACTTATTCAATAAACAAAAGATGCCTATCTGAACATTGGACAAATCAAACTAAAACTCAAAATAAACTTAATTGCTATTAGTCGCTAAACAATGAATACAAATTGGCAGATAAGATAATAATGGAAGGACGACACAAGAAGTCATGGCTGCCAACAGAGGAAAGAGTCTGTGGTCACTGTGCCACAGACGAGGTAGAGACAGAGACACACTTCCTCTTAAAATGTAAAAAAATATCAGGATGTGAGAGTAGATACTTTAAATTAGGCCTATAAATACCAACATTTTGGAAAGTTCATGTTGTTTGTTTCTTGGAAATGTATTCATTGGTAGTATTTGTACTTTCTTACAGCAAGGTCGTCAATCACAGTGTCAATGTTCAGTGGAACTTTTTCTATTTTGAAACACTGAAACTGTAAAATCACTTTCCTTAAACTAACTGTGGCATCACAGTCTGAGCTTTGATGGTGAGTGATGTCACCCAAAGATGTCTGTGATTGGTCAGGACTAAAAGAAATGTAACCACTACAAAAAAAGCTGATGTCAGACAGGTTGGATCAATAATACAATGACAGTTCAGTCTGAGCAGCCTGTATGAAGATCACTGTGTCTAATAAACTACATCAGGTCAGGTGATTCTACCTGTTCTCAGCAGAACGCTCCTCCCAATGTCCACATACTTCTTCAGCCGCTCTGGAAAAATCTGAGTTAAAGCAGTCTTAAATGATTCTCTCATAACTTCATTAGCGTCCCATATCGGTTTGACAGTGACAGCCTCAGGTGTTCGAGCGATCCATGTAAATGTATTTGGATCCCATTCCATGAAGTCTTCTCCATCAAAACCAAACTGAGTGAAACCTTTAACCTCTCCAGTCTCATCATCCCACTCACAGCCTCCCACCAACTGTAAAACATGGACACCTGAGACAGAGACAGAGATTGTAATTAACACTGATTCACAGATGAAACATTTCATGTGTTCATGAATCATCAGATTATTATCAGTAGTTTGTGTTTAACAGCTTCAGCAACAAGTCTAACTAGCAGCTGATTAATGTTGACATGATGAATGACAGGTAGTGGCTGGACCACTGAAGACCAACTGAGATGATGGTTTACTTTACATGAATCTCTATTTCAGGTTATGTGTAAAATGATGTTAGAGTTTGAACTGATTGGTATCTTGAGGCCCTGGGTCACTTTACAACTAAGATGCAGAACAGTAAAAGGTTAACAGCTATAACATGTCACATACTGTACCTCCAGTTTGGTTGTAGAGAGTCATCAAAATGTTAGTGTAGGCTTTGAAGAAGTTTGGAAAAAAATGGAAACACTGTTTTTTGTACCATTCCAACTGCTCAGGATAGTTTATGATGAATGATTTAACAATGTCCTGTTTTACTTCCAGCCCTTTGTTGCTGTCACAGGACCCAACCAGAATTTCATCAATTTCTAGTGTCCCCACAAATTCTGGGATGTTTGGGATTCCAGTTGATGAAGTTATGAAATGCTTCATGGAGTGCAGCACTGCAGGAAAAACAAAGGAGCTTATAAATAACAGTGATCATAAATATAATGCTAAATGAAAATATAAATATGATATGAAGTGTGTGTGTTTGCTGCAAAGGAGTAAAATGCAAAAGTTTTAAATATAATGTGCAGAACAAACAGCCTCCATTCAGTGTGAACACACACTCATCATCAGCACACATCCTCTACGTTACACAGGGGAAAATGCAGACGCTCTCAATAAAGGAAACTTTCTCGAACAGTTCAAGTTCATATGCAAATATGATCCAAGGATCCAAAATCATCTGGAGCAGCTGCCCAGAAACAGAACTTTGATGAGTCCAGTTGTTCATGATGGAGTCAGCAGTGTCTTTGCTGTTGAGCAAGATCAAAGCTGAAGTCCTTGAACCAGGCAGCTATTATGTCCTGATGTTTCAAAGTTAAATTGTCGCAGTTTGTCCTTTTTGCTACTTCTAAGTTTTTATAAGTCCTTCTTTGTTCTGGGAAAAGATGGCCCACATCACTCTGCACTGACCCACACAAAGTACAGTTTCTGCTGCTCCACTGAAAGGGAAACTAAACTCGGAGGAAAGAGTCGAGTGGACTGTGAAGTTTAAAGAGTTTAAAGTTTTAAAATGTGATCTTACCTGGTGATGAAACGTGACAGAAGAGAAGCAACAACAATAACGTTCTCATCTTGATTTGACGAAGACGAGTGAGTGAAGGACCGAGCTGAATCAGCTGTTCACTGTTCTTTGTCCTGGAAGAGGGAAGTGAGAGTGTTTCTGTCCTGAGAACAAAAATAGTCCAAACCGCCTACAAGTGATCCAGTCCTCACCAACACACCTCACATAAAGTAAAGTGTAAACAGTGTCATCAGCTTTTCTAGTGAACTCCCACCCTTCCTTCCTTTTTTCACATAACTATGGTGATTAAAAAAAAACAGACAAAACAGCTTCGAGTCAGAGTCTCTCAAAGAGCTTGTTCGCATGGCAGCCACCACCATCAGTGTATGAATGCATGTTTGGACAACAGCGTCTGGTAAATGCCCTAAAAATGGAAATCACCCTCATGAACGAGTCATACATCAATAATTGTCTAATTTTACACATTAACCATGATGATAAAGATACAGAAAAATACAGATTCATGACAAGAAATATCATACTGTCGCACTAATCATGTTTAAAGGAAGCTCGTGTCCTGTCAGCTCCTCCACAGGTCTCACCTGGGTTTAATGGTTAAACTGTGTGATGGTACAATCAGCTGAATTGAGCCACTTTTTGGTAAATGATTCTAGAGACCATCTAATAATCTCTGCATGAGATCTAATGATATTGTATTCATTCCCATGGGTCTCTTAAATATCTATTTAATGTAAAAATGTGACAGAGTCATTCCTGTATAGTTGGGGAGTAAGAACACCTTCAGGTGTGACCTATTATCAGCTCCTTTAAACGGCACTAAGGGCTGTAGCTGTGCGTAATGACTGTGCCACATGATACAACAGCTGCTTCAGCGTTGTTCTTTTCAGGGACCGTACTGATGTTCTGGTCCATGATGATGATGATGATGACGATGATGGTTCATCAGGTGGAGGTACCACGGGGATCCTCATTAGTTTAAGTTCACGGTCTGTAAAATGACACTTCTTCTTGAACTGCTTCTTTGCTTCTGACATTTCTCGTTAACACTGAACTAAATTCTGGCCAACCAGGTAATTGGGGCGTGTTTAAAGCCCTTTATATCAAGTTGTGGAAATGGTCAGACAGCTGGTGTTTGACCTTGTTCGACTGGGCACAAGTGTAAGCAACATCAGTTCATTCCAGATGTTTTTATTCAATGAGCCAGTTATCAACAGGTCAGAAGGACTTTTTCTATAGAATTATAGTGTAATTACCATGTAGATGTTAGTGAAGGATGAGCACCAAACAGTCAGAAATCACACAGAAACAGGTGATATTGATTATTTAGAGTATTATATAGTAACATTTAATCATTTTCTCTCAGGGTACCTCTGTGTTTAAGTCATTTCTATTATTGTTATATGTCTCTTGTACATTTCATTTGTGTTAACCGTCAGCTCAATTCACTGCTGTGAATAATGTTTCAACATGTATCTCACTCTGAGTCTCTCAGTCTCACTTTGTTTCTCTTTCTTTCTAAACGTATCTTATGACCTCCTCACAGGTGAAGCGTTACAGGACATCAGTCAGTCAGCTGTTTAGTTGTCAGAAGGCTCCTTTAACAGAGATACTGGCTCGCTGTTTAATCTCTAACTTCAGTGTTCATGCTAAGCTAAGCTAACCTTGTCTGGGAACTAACTCTGCTCAGAGTTCACATTGATATCAATCTCCTCATTCAAATCCTCTGTGAGAATACTGAATGTTCAGGTAATATACTGAAGTGTCGTCACAAATGAGCATGTGGACCAAACTTTTTAAAATGTGAGGATTTTATTGAAAAGACAAACATCAGCACAAAAAGAAAGAACGACACATTTGAGTTTAACATTCATTCATGTTCATCAATGTAAAGGAATTTACATGTTTAATCTCATAAATTCATAGTTGTAAATTTGTTGATATACATCTCCCACTCTGCTCACCGCTCATACGAGAGACGCACTGGCTCCATGATAGACCAAACTCCATATTCTCCATCTATAGAGTGGTGCAGCAATAAACTATTTTTGGAGGCTAACCCTGAAGTTAGCATCGCCCTGGTTCCCTCCACAAGTAGTCTATGGGATTTTTGAATTGGATTTTAGAAAATCGACAAACACAAGTTTATGATTCTTACATGTTTTGTTCATCAAGATAATCTTCACAGATGAACACAACATGTGATTTTCAAAGCCTAAATGAAATCTCTAGCAGTAAAAAGTTAATGTTAGGATGTAAACAGACGTCATCACGGTCACATGACTTAAACCTCACCACCACTAAGTGTCTTACTACACACGTTTTCTATAAACTGATCAATGTACAAGTTGTCATCTGTAGTCTCATATACAACCTTGTTAGCAACCGACGTTTTTAAACACACGTAAGAGCTTTATATTTACAATGTGGAACATTTAATGATATATTCAGGTCGTAGAACAAAACGTTTAAATATCTTCAGCCTGTGGTAACCACGCACCTTATTTCAGAGAATTAACTGAAAACCAATGAAAAAAACTCAGACTTTATGACAAAGGAACCAGATGTGAAATAATTGATAACTGATTTCCAGGTTTCAGGGCCACAGACCACACCACTCTATTACAACGTGACTTAGGTATACATGTTTCCAGAACAATATGTAGCAGGTTAAATAATCACAGACAGGGAAGTTGTCCAGCAGAACTGTCTTCTTCCTCCCCTGGGTTAATCAGATCAGATCAGACCTAAAATGCATCAACAATCAGTCCTTCACTCAGCCAAACAAACAGACAAAAAGCAGAAACTCTGCAGTATGACCCGGCCTTACATCTACACTGCAACTGCTCAGTCTAGACTACATTGCCTGGCCAAACCGGTTCAACTCCCAACTTCACATAAATCCAATGGACCAGTGAGCAGTCCAACCACCATCACTGTCTGTCTGGTTCCACCAGTCTTACCATAGATAATAATCCTGGTGGTATGAGGAACCTTTCATGAATTATGTCCAAGTTAAATGTGTAATGTGTAAGAATTGTCGTTGGAAACACCAACAGGATGTAAAGACATGACATTTGACATTATAAACATTATTTGTTTAGTTAGCTCGCTAACCAGAAAGCCCCAGACACACACCAACACTCCCCAGTGGTCTGAGTTCACAGTCCGAACTGCTAGCTGCACTGCTACCTGAGCTAACTAACTAATGGCAGCCACAGTTAGTAGCAGTTAGCAGTTACTCTGATCATATGTTGTCCCCTGATTGTTGTGAGTATGAATTTGACAGATGGCCAATTTTTCACACTGCACCTTTAAGTTTTCAATATTGGCCTCGGCTGCTTCTCCTACAACGACCTCATGTCTCACTCCCTGTAAAAAACACCTAACATTATCAAAACTAGTTATACAACCAAGATGTTCCGCACAGATGATCTGATAATGTGCTGTACTGAACTGCTCAAAGACTCATCAGAGCTCCGATAAAATCAAACATGTTGATGGTCACGAGTCACAATCTGTACTCTCTGAGCCGGACCACAACAACCAATGAGAGAGGCATCCTGAGAGTCTGATGGTGCGATTAAGAAACCACAAACATTCTAGCCCTTGAAGCTAATGTTAGCTAGCAAACTATTGTTGTTACGTTAACATAAATCTCAACACCAGCTCTCACTGAAGGATAGAAACCTGCACTCACTGCACATCCCCACTCATTCAGACTCTCAAACATTCACCTTTGTTTTGTTTTCTTTCTGCAATGTGATACTCCAGGCAGTTGTTGCACAATGCTAATCTCATCCTACATCATCTAATCTCTCATCTTTTTACATCTTCTTCCCCATGACATCACCTGAGAAAGATCATGTGTGAGCCAGTTTCAGTCTGCAGAACCATGAATCCAGAGATCTGAATCCACACCTCCGCTGCTGCACAGAACGATGTTTGGTGTTTATTCAACATGTAATGATACTGAACATGTTGTTTGTCCAAATTTCTACAAATTTGACACTGCACTTCATTCAGTCCTCAGCAACAAACCTGCTGAATGTGAAGTAGATGATGTGAATAACATGTAACCTACATACAGACAGACAGACCTGCTCCACAGTTAGATGAACCTAAACAACAAACATGGCTATTGTTATGATGCATGTTTGCACCTTTAACAACCTCATTCCAGTCATTTGATCATTTTGTTTGGAAGCTAATTAGCCCATTCATTAGTTTTTTCTGTCGATAGTCACAAAAAAACTTCATTTCAAAGTCTTTCTCTTCCATTCCATTCCAACTCTTCCATTACTGTCTCTTCACATGGTGAGGTGTAGCGCATTGCTAACTCTTTCTTACTTAATGATAATTAGAGCTGCATCATCTGGCATCACCTCAGCTGAACATCATTAGAGAAAGAAAATAACAATCAATAGAACAACCAATCAGAGCCCTAGAACATAGAACAGTTCCACCTTTTCAATCAGTCCTTTTTTATATGTAACTTTACTGTTATTGCAAGAAGCATTACTGTCTTTTAGTTCTGCAAAGCTAAATAAAGTGACACCAGGAGAGTCACTGAGTGTGTTTGTCAGTCAGGTCTCTGGATTCAGCTGCTCAGAGAGCTCTGGTCTGTTGGCAGGAGCTGCAGGTCAGAAACAAACATCCAGTATTGAACTTTTATAAACAATAAATACAGGAAACAGTGTTGAAAAGGTTAATCTGCACAATAATGTGAAACATGTTTGAATCTAAAACATGAAGTGTGAGTCAGATCAGCTGAAATAGAACCAAAGTAAGTTTTACTTACAAGATGGAGCGCTGATGGCTGAAATCAAAACAAGACAAATAATTTCAGTCTCAGTTGTAAATGTCAGATTATCTTTAGTCACTTTATTCCTCTCTTCTACTCACTCAGACTGAGTATCTGTTTATACTCAGTCTGTTTAGTGCTGACTGTATTTACTTTCTCTGATGCTTGTTTTAATTTTGCAACCTGAATAAAAGAAATCAACTCAAAGACTGAAATCAAAGTACTGAAATCTTTTTCTCTCTCACCTTTCTTCTTTTTGTAAACGATGAATCCAGCAGCACTGATGAGAATGAGAGCAAGAACAACCACTACAGCAGTGACGAGGACGGTCATGTTACTGGGCTTCACTGCTGAATACAATAATAGTTTGTTATTACTGTTTTTGTTTTGTTCCAGCATGAATTCCCATGCACTCCCCTTCAGCACCCTCTGATCTCACTCTTACCTTCGTTGGTTCTGATCCGATCTTTCTCCAGTTTGGTGATGATGTCCTCCTTCACACCAGAGAACTGAAACACACAGTCGTACCTCGTCCAGTCTTCAGGTGTGACTGATGAAAGGTTCAGGTCAACACTCATCTGGAAGGTTCCATCATGGTTGGGGAGGATCTCTCCGTGGTCCACCTCCTCATGAAGCTCCTCTCCATCTTTCCTCCAGACGAGTGAGGCTCTGTGAGGGTAGAAACCTGTAGCGAGGCAGCTGACTGGAGAGGAGGGAGTCTTCTGGAGGAGAGACACTGAGGGAAGCTCTGGAGAGAGATCGGTGAAACTATTTTTAATTTCAACAGAGAAAACAATGTAATGTCAGACTGACTGGAGTGATAACACAACAGCAGTTCAGTCTGAGCAAACTGTATGAACATGAGTGTGTCCATTAAACTACATCAGGTCAGGTGACTCTACCTGTTCTCAGAAGAAAGCTCCTCCCATAGTCCACATACATCTTCAGCCACTCAGGGAAAATCACTGTGAGGTGATACTGATTGTACTTCATTCTAACTTTGTCAGCATCCCATCTCAGTTTGGTGATGACAGCCTGTGGTTTTGGAGCGATCCATGTCTCTGTCTTCAGGTCGATTGATAGGAAGTCTTCTCCATCATAACCATACTGATTAAAACCAATAACCTCTCCGGTCTCATCATCCCACTCACAGCCACTTATCCTCTGTAAAATGTGGACACCTGAGACAGAGACACAGTCCAGAGTCCAAACTATTACAGCGGGGACTAACACAAAAACACTTTTCTCTAGTTTTGTACTATAATAGTTATATTCTCTGTTTTAAATAACGTCAAGTGGAGCGTCAGTTCTGTGAGACTTTGACTGGTGAAGAGATTCACCTACCTGTGTGCAGGAAGGAGTTTAGTAAGAGGAGGACATATATGCTGGGTGTGTCCTGTATGTGTCTCTGCGTGAGACCAAGCTGCCACATGTTAGTCTGTTTGAACTTATTCTGCCAATTTGTTCCTGATACGTTGTTGTTGGATCCTTTAAGTTATGTGTACATGCATCCAGATGACGTATTGTTTCTATCTTTTAAGTGATGTTTAAATGCAGCCAGTATTTATAATGTGTATCTGCCTTCACATCAGACTGTGGTGTATTATTTGGAGTTGTTTGATTCTTACTTCATCTCCTGTGAGAAGTTTAACTCTGTAAATATGGCTCATTGAGTATATTTATATTTACAATCATTGTGTTGTTCTGTATTTACTTTTTGTTTTGAATAATAGAATCACAGTGAAGGATTAGAGAATATGTATCCTTCATAGATGCATTAATAATGTAATCTACCTTTGTTCTCATGCACTTTCTGTGTAACTGAGTTTTGGCATGTATGTAAATATATTGATCTATATTTGCTGTTGTACAGAAATCATCCCTCCTGTCATTCATCCACCACTCTGATTGAGCTTTTCCAACTCAATAAATGATTTAAAGGTTTTCTGATTCTTGTGTTTAAATGTGCACACCAGTCAGTTCTGTGGTCCAAGCATCCCCTGAAGCAGTATTAGTCAATAAAGTCATTGAGTCTTTTTTACTGTGCTCAATTATTTTTTATAATTATAAAGAACAGTTCATGAAGTAAAAGGTGAAATATAACATAGTACATAAGGCTGAGCAATTTTATTGATCCTGCGATATATATCGATATTTTGTTTATTATATTTTGTATTGTTTTTTCAGCCGCGAGTATCGATACATTAAGTCCCATTCAAATCCTCCGTGTTCCGTCAGGCACTCTGTTCGCTGCCCATTTCCTCCCATTGGCTTTGCAGGAAGAGCGATTAGGTCAGCCAGCTGCTAGTGTCGCTGTAGAGCATTTCTATCAAGTTACCCGTCTAGATACTGTCTTTATACAGACGCTGACGTCTTCCTCTTCCTGTTTACGCAGTCTGAGCGAAGACATTCAAGAGAATGGAGGTGTATATAAATCCAGCACCTTCATGCTCAAAAGTCGATGTGTGGGAGCACTTCTAGTTTAAAAAGAAGAAGGAAACCGACAATTTAGATAAAAGTCAGGCAATTTGCAAGCTCTGTCACACAAGCGTGAAATACTCTGGAAATACCACCAACCTACAAGCCCACCTAAAACGTCACCACCCGAATAAGGTAATGCTAACTGAGGAACCCAAGAAGCTGCGGCGTGACCCAAAACAAACCATGCTGGATAGCCAAGGCGGTTGTTCCCACAAGTTCCCATCTACTTCACCAAGGTCTCAGAAGATTACAGAGTCCATTGCCTACTTTATTTGTCAGGATTTGAGACCTTTTGCCCTGACGTGCGACGGGTGGACCTTGCAAACAACTGAAGCATATGTCACAGTTATGTGGAGAGGAGACTTTCTGTTTAGTGTTCACTTGTAGGTCAGGGCCTACAGGCCTTAAGCTACTCTGCTAAGATGGGTACAATTTTAAGTTAGCTTAAATGTTGCTCCTATGGGCTTGAATTATTGGCTGCAATGGTTTATTTTTACTTTCCTGGTGGCTAGACTGGCTACCTCACATACTTGTAGGCCTGCAGGCCTTAAACTACTCGGCTAAGATTCTTAGTTCTTAGTGACTTGAATTATTGGCTGTTTTGGAGAAGCCATGGTGCTATGTTTACTTACCTGGTGGCTAGACTGGCTACCTCATATGTTCAGTGCCATGCTAAAAAAGCTGTCAAAGAATCTGTTCAGAACAGGCCACTTGCTGCACCTTTTAACTATCCATTGTTAATTGTAACACTGCACTTTATTTACTTTTAAAAGGCTTGTAAGCTACAGTTTGCACTGTTTCAATAAATAAAACAAATTTTCTCACCACATCTTTGATTCATTTTGCGCAGCACTTGCAAGCTGTAGACTCTCTGTCCAGTCAGAGCCATATATTGTGTAATTGATGCTTCCCGTTTTCAGTTCAATTAATTCAATCCAAGTCAATGGAACGCTCACTCAAAATCACACTGTGCCTTTAAAATATTTCAGAAAATTATGTAATTGTATCGAATCATATCGTTGGCTGAATATCGTGATGGATATCATATTGTGAGCTGAATATCATGTATCGTATCGTATCGTGTCATAAGAGTAGTGTATCGCTACAGCCCTGATAGTATATACTGTACCTCCACTTTGGTTGAAGCGCTGTTTCAAACTATTGATTTCAGCTTTGAAATATGTTGATTCTCCCTGAAAACATAACCCTTTGTACTGCTCCAAGTGTTGAGGATCATCTTCCAATAATTTTTTCACCAAGTCGTGTTTTGGTTCAATTGTCTTTTCGTTGCTGTTGCAGAAAGCCATCAGATTTTCATCTACCATCGCAGCTACAACAAGCTCCGGGAAGTCTGGGAGTCCAGAAGATGCAGTGGTGATATACTTCAGGGAGTGTTTCACTGCAGGACAGGAGAGGTTTATACATTGAGCATAAATACACAAGTCATCATCATGACACTCATCATAAATATGATGTCATGGTAACACTTTAGGTTATGGCCTGCCATCTACAGCATGAATCTTCTTATCTAACTCATATATTACCTATTCTATCATTACAGGGAACAGTACGGCCCACCAACTACTGAGAAGCATTTTGGTGTTTGTACAGACTTTAAAGAGAAGTTACACTCAAAGTACTTTAACTATCAGGTCCCCCTTCTAATATGAACGTGAGCATCCTCTATGGCTGCAATATATTGATATTACACTGTTACTATGATAAGAGACTAGATGTCATCTTAGATTCTAGATATTGTTGTATCATGATCTAAGTGTTGTCTCTTCCTGGTTTTAAAGGCGACATTACTTGATGTCATTTTCTGAACTGACCAGACTGTTGTACTTGTTCTAATACTTGTCTTTACCCACGTAGTCATGATACCCATTTTATATTATATTGTGTACAGTGAAACAATCTAAAAATATCGTGGCAATATTTTAAGGCCTGAAGGGTTCCAAAGTCTGTCTCCCATGTTTCACCCCACACTTACACAGCCTCCAGTAACACGGCACAGTAATACAGGCTTTAGGACTACAGTATGTTCCTGACAACTGACTTGGATCTGTGCTTGTTCCAAAATTAAACACCAAACAAAGTTATTTAGGAACTGTAGAGAAACATCCTAATTCATTTTCATATTATCTGAACCCTGAGCTGGACAGACTTGTTGATCTGAAATATAAAGACAGGCAGCCTCCAGCTTCAGGTCACTAGTTTACAGGTGAACTGTTCTGTGTTTCATAAACTGCTTTCAGGAAGTAATTCAAGGAAAGTTATCTTACCTGAAAACGCAAAGTGGCTCGAGAAAAGCAGGAGAATGAAGATCTTCATGTTTTGATGAGAAGTAAATTTCAACCACATTACAGCTGAGTTGAGTCAGTGGAGTTGAGTCTTCATGGTGTGAAAAAAGGGAGGAGGTGTTTTCTGTTTGGATAACACGCCTCCTTCCTTCCCTCACTGTGTCTTTAGCTCCCCCCAGTGGGGATGAGAGGTTTAGACAGGAGTAAAAGTTCTACTAAAAGGTTTTCCTGTGGTCTTTGGAACACTCAAAATAAACTGAAGTTCCTGTACTAAAATTAAGTAGTTTCGGATATAGAGGTGTTAAACATTATTTGATGGCGATTCAACTTCATGAAAGACAACTTAACACATTGAATGTACATGTGTGTCTGAACTTTGTCTTTATTACGCCACCCTTCAGTTGTAGCATCAGATCAACTGAATTCACTGAGTGAGCTCAGAATGGAAATTGGCTGGTAGAAAAGCTTTTCTTTAAAATGTAAAAGAAAGAATGGTTTGTCTTATTTGTTTTTTATTACCTGACATTTTGTCCTCACACAAGATCTGCCTCACTCCACAGTGAACAGTCCCACGTTTCACTTTATGCTGACAGAGTTTCATAACATCAAACAGCCGAACAGTGAAACAGAGAAGCATCAGTGCCGGTTTGGACTGGCCCGGCTTTGTCTTTGACAGATACAGGATCAAAACACAATGTATATCTGTTTCAGTGGCGGAGGAGGACTTTAACACTGGACCAGTGTCAAACTGTAAAAACAGGCTTTTTCCCTTTAAAGTCCAGACAAACTTTACATTGGATATATCAACTTATATTCTAACACAGATGGACTTCACTTTGATAAACTCACCTGAACATATTTTAACACAACTCTTGTCTTATAGCATCATACACCTACAGCGACTCACTGCCTTTGTTTGAATTGATGTAATATTCTTTACTTTTTTGAAAGTATTATGTTTAGAGAACGTTTCATAAAGAGGAGCGGTCTCAGAGGAGTCAAAACACACCTGACATGATTATCTTCTTAAAAATTTGTGCAAAAAGTTTTTGTCCCTTTTGTTGCAACACATTTAATCATATAAAGAACTAAATTTCTATACTGTATGAAGACATTTTCTATTGTAGCCCTCTCACTCAACTCTGTTTTATGATTTTCATGAATACGTCTTTTATGTATCAGACTGCATGGGAGCCAATTGGTGAGAGCTACTAAAATGCATAATTTGGGGATGTTTTACAATAATTAACACACATTGAAAATGACTCTGGCTCAATTGCAGAGAGGCCTGGTTAGTTTATTAATTGTATCTTTACTGCTATTGAGCATTAATTTCCCCATGCAGCTCACTTTAACCTTAACTTTAGCTCTTATTCAATATAAACATCATCAGCATGAAAAACATCTTCAAACAAGGATTTAGCAATAATAAACAGTTTTAATGTCTAAACCTTGTGGCTCATATCTTTCTTCTTTGTTTTGAATCGCCTCGTAACCAAGAAATACACACACATTAGAAACCTTCACAATAGTAATACTCCAGATTTTTGTTCTGTTTCAGTTGGTACCAGTGATGGCGCGCATGCGTGAGCTCATATAGAAATAACCGTTGAACCCGCAGGTCACTACTCACCCGAACCACGGAAAAGCGATCCAGCTATTTCCGCCAAAACCTCTTCCCAGAGGCAGCTACCTGACCAGAGACCGGTCCCGAGGCTCGGTCCTGTCCCGAGGCTCGGTCCGTCACCGACTCCTCCATCCTGCAGCAGCCGTGTCAACCTCCAACGTCTCCTGATTAGCAGTTGGCGATGCTAACCGCTAGCAACAGTCCCATCGTTGTCTTCAGTTAGCGCCAGTAACGAGCCCTCACTTCTAAAACATGCTCGGTTACACTCTTAACAAAATAAGCAAACACTCGCACAAAGTTCTGGTTGATAACAGTAAATACTACTTTTCCATAAAGTTATTTTAAAGTTTGCTCGGACTTAACGTCTTTCCGCTTTTCTCTGTAGCTGTCTCTCCTCATTTCCCTCGCTTTCCCTTTAGTCCCGCCCCTCTAACAATCCGACAGGTTAATCCCCAGTAACAGAGAAAATGATTGACACCTGCCCAAACAAATGAGAACACAAACAACAGAAACCTGAGGCGTTCAAAGGCCTTTCAAGACATTGGACATTTTGGCATCATTCGCCACATTAACCATACAAATATTAACAGCAGCAATACATTTATAGGCCCACATCAGAACACTTTACCAACTGAAGTAAATGTAATAAACCCATATAAACAAAATAGCACTATAAAGAGACTTTTTCTATAGAGTTACAGTACAATTATAGATGTTATTGACGGATGAGCACCAAACAGTCAGTAATCACACAGAAACAGGTGATACTGTTTATTTATTTATTTATTTATTTTATATTTTATTTTATTTTATTATATAGTAACATTTAATAATTTTCTCTCAGGGTAGCTCCAGATTTAAGTAATTTATTGGTGTATGTTGCTTGTACATTTAATTTGTGTAAACCGTCAGCTAATGTGTTCATGGTAAATTAAGCTAACCTTGTCTGGGAGCTAACTCTGCTCAGAGTTAACATTGACATCAATCTCCTCATTCAAATCCTCTGTGAGAATACTGAATGTTCAGGTAATATACTGAAGTGTCGTCACAAATGAGCATGTGGACCAAACGTTTTAAAATGTGAGGATTTTATTGAAAAGACAAACATCAGCACAAAAAGAAAGAACGACACATTTGAGTTTAACATTCATTCATGTTCATCAATGTAAAGGAATTTCCATGTTTAGTCTCATAAGTTCATAGCTGTAAATTTGTCGATATACATCTCCCACTCTGCTCACCGCTCATATGAAAGACGCACTGGCTCCATGATAGACCAAACTCCATATTCTCCATCTATAGAGTGGTGCAGCAATAAACTATTTTTGGAGGCTAACCCTGAAATTAGCATCGTCCTGGTTCCCTCCACAAGGAGTCTATGGGATTTTTTAAATTGGATTTTAGAATATCGCCAAAAATAATCTCTGTGACAAACACAAGTTTATGATTCTTACATGTTTTGTTCAGAAATATATTCTTCACAGATGAAAACAATTTTGAAGCCTAAATTAAATCTCTGTTAGTAAAAAGCTAATGTTAGGCTGTAAACAGACGACATCACAGTCACATGACTTAAACCTCATCACCACTACGTTTTCTATAAACTGATCAATGTACAAGTTGTAAAATTAGAGTAAGAATAGTTTGTAACTAAAGTCTGGTCACACGCTGTCCCCTGATTGTTTTGAGTATGAATTTGACAGAAAATAACAATTAATAAAACAACCAATCAGAGTCATAGAACATAGAGCAGTCCCATCTTTTCAATCAGTCCTTTTTATATAACTTTACTGCTACTGCAAGAAGCCATATTTTACTCTTTTACTGTCTTTTAGTTCATCAAAGCTAAATAAAGTGTCACCAGGAGAGTCACAGAGTGTGTTTGTCATTCAGGTCTCTGGATTCAGCTGCTCAGAGAGCTCTGTGCCGTTGTCAGGAGCTGCAGGTCAGAAACAATCATCCAGTATTGAACTTTTATAAACAATAAATACAGGAAACAGTGTTGAAAAGGCTAATCTGCACAATAATATGAAACATGTTTTAATCTAAAACATGAAGTGTGAGTCAGATCAGCTGAAATAGAACCAAAGTAAGTTTTACTTACAAGATGGAGGGCTGATGGCTGAAATCAAAACAAGACAAATAATTTCAGTCTCAGTTGTAAATGTCAGATTATCTTTAGTCACTTTATTCCTCTCTTCTACTCACTCAGACCGAGTATCTGTTTATACTCAGTCTGTTTAGTGCTGACTGTATTTACTTTCTCTGATGCTTGTTTTAATTTTACAACCTGAATAAAAAACACAACTCAAAGACTGAAATCAAAGTATTGAAATCTTTCCTTTTTCTCTCTCACCTTTCTTCTTTTTGTAAACGATGAATCCAGCAGCACCAATGAGAATGAGAGCAAGAACAACCACTGCAACAGTGACGGGGACGATCATGTTACTGGGCTTCACTGTTGAATACAATTAATTAAGGTTAGAGGTTAGGTTAGAACAAATTAAAACATTTAATTTGTTTATTATTACTGTTCTTGTTGTTGTTCCCATGCACTCCCCTTCAGCACCCTCTGATCTCACTCTTACCCCAGTTGGTCCTAATCCGATCTTTCTCCAGTTTGGTGATGATTTCCTCCTTCACACCAGAGAGCTGAAACACACAGTCGTACCTCGTCCAGTCTTCAGGTTTGACTGATGAAAGGTCCAGGTCAACACTCATCTGGAAGGTTTCATCGTGGTTGGGGAGGATCTCTCCGTGGTCCACCTCCTCATGAAGCTCCTCTCCATCTTTCCTCCAGACGAGTGAGGCTCTGTGAGGGTAGAAACCTGTAGCGAGGCAGCTGACTGGAGAGGAGGGAGTCTTCTGGAGGAGAGACATTGAGGGAAGCTCTGGAGAGTGAAGAGAGATATTAAAGAGGAGAGAGAGGAAAAGAAACAAGTTAAAAGAAAGATGAATCCATCGAATCTGTAATGTGCTTTCAAGCAAATGTTGAACAAATGTATTTGATGAATTTTGTTCCTCAAGAAACATCTGCAAACCTTTAAAAATATTAAAAATGATGCATCATATACTCCTTTTTTACTTGCTAGCAGACTTTATCTGCATTATTTTGTTTCAATACTATGTTTGTTGGCACATCACTGCTGCAAACTGTTGATCAGGGGAACAGTGTGATCTGAATCATGTCGCCCATGTGCTTGCGACAGTTTGTAATAGTGTCGGCCGATTAAATACTGATTTAAAAAAAAAGCAGGAGGACAGTGTTGATGGTGGCCAAGTAAAGTGATCCATGTATCCAGACCACAGTGTAATAATGACAGGGTACATAACAACATATCTGCTACACAGCCTCCACATGATCTGTATACAGACAGAGGAGGAACTACACCACCACTAAAGACACTCACTACAGTCAGAGAAGAACAATGTCTGTCTGTTCTTATGATTCACAGTCAGCTCGTCAATCACAGTGTCAATGTTCAGTGGAACTATTTCTAGTTTGAAACACTGAAATTGTTATGTCATGATCCTGGTTTTGTTATTCCGATATGTCCTGTTTTATTTTGAAATTGTGCCCTCATTGTGCCTGCATGTGTGTGTGAGTCATGCTATGCGGGGTCGAGGTGAAGTCTGAACAAGGGAGTCTTGAGTCTTTTGCGTAAGATAGCGAGAGACTCTGCTCTCCTGACATTGGTTGGCAGTTCGTTCCACCACTGAGGCGCCAGAACAGAGAAGAGTCGCAACTTCGCTGAGCGACCTTTGTTTGCTCTCAGCAATGGCGGTACCAACCGCCTAGCTGATGTAGTAGAGTGAAGTGCTCACGTTGGGGCGTGTGGTCTGACCAGTGTTTGGAGGTAGATGGGTACAGTTCCGTTGATGGCCTTGAAGGCCAGCACCATCTTCTTGAATTGGATGTTGGCCGCAACAGGAAGCCAGTGGAGGTCGCGGAGGAGGAGGGTCACATGGGAGAATTTGGGTGCATTGAAAATCAGGCGCGCTGCAGCATTGCAACGGCTTAGTCGCGGAGGCTAGGAGTCCAGCCAAGAGCGAGTTGCAGTATCCAGGCGGGAGATGAACAGCGCTTGGACCAGGAGTTGCATTGCGTCCTTTGTGAGGAAAGACTGGATCCTGCGGATGGTGTAGAGGGCAAATCTGCAGGATCGGGACAACGTGGTGATATTGGGGGTGCAGGATAGTCCGTCGTCGAGGACTACGCCCAAGTTCCTCGCAGTCGATGAAGGCGATACTGTGACTTCCTCGACAGTGACTGACAGGTCCATGTGAGGGCAGTCTTTCTCCAGGATGAAGAGGAGTAACTAAGGTTGAGATTGAGGTGATGCACAGTAGTCCAAGCGGAGATGTCTTTCAGACATTCTGAGATGCGTGTTGCAATGTGGGTGTCGGAGGATGGAAGAAAATAGAGGAACAGTTGGGTGTCATCAGCATAACAGTGGTAAGAGAATCCATGTGATGTGATTGCAGAGCCTAGTGATCTACAGTATAGTGAAAACAGAAGTGGTCCTAGTACTGAGCTTTGAGGGACACCAGTTTCCAGAAAGCAGGGTTTGGTCAAGGAGCCATTCCATGTGACCAGAAAGGTGCAATTTGTCAGGTATGATGTAAACCAGGTTAGATCAGAGTCAGCGATGCCAAGTTCAGCCAGAGTGGAGAGGAGGATTTGGTGGTTGACTGTGTCAAACGCAGAGGATAAGTCGAGGAGAATGAGGACTGACGAGTGGGACGAGTCTCTGGCTGCATGGAGCGACTCAGTCACTGTGAGGAGGGCTGTCTCAGTGGAGTGAGCAGTCTTGAAGCCTGACTGATTAGGGTCAAGGAGGTTGTTTTGTGAAAGATAGGAGGACAGTTGGACAGGTTGTAGACTGCACATTCAGGGTGGTGAGGAAAGGCAAGATGTCGTGTGAGATGTTTTGGCGAAGAGAGGAGGGAATTGGGTCAAGGTAACAGGTGGTGAAACGGTTAGACGTCACTAGTGTGTGAACATCTTCAGAGGAGAGAGGGCTGAAGCAGATAAGGCCATCATAGGTGAGGGTCGGAAGAGGTGCTTTCTGGAGGGGCATAGGAGTAAATGAGGAGCTGATGTCTTTTACTTTCTTGCTAAAGTAATTTGCAAAGTCATCAGCAATGAGGAAGGAAGGAGGGGGAGGGGTAGGAGTGGTGAGGGGAGAAGAGAACATGGAGAATAGTTTCCTGGGGTTGAAGGCAGAGGAGTTGATATTTGACAAGTAGAAGGCAGATTTGGCTGCTGAAACAGTTGATGTGAAGTCAGAGAGGAGGTGGTGGTAGTGACCGTGCTAGGTATAGGGGCGAGGAAAGTGGTGGACTTCAAGGGGAGAGAGAAAGCGACAAAGTGGTGGTCAGACACAGTGAGCGGGGTAAAAGAGAGTGCCGAGGTACTACAGGACCTTGTGAAGACAAGGTCAAGTTGGTTACCGGCCCAGTGGGTGGGTGGAGAGTGGGAGAGTTTGAGGTCAAATGTGGAGAAGAAGTTGATGAATTCAGATGACCGCAGCTTCTCTGGGGGGATGTGTAAGTCACCCAGGATGACGAGTGGTGTGCCATTGTCAGGAGAGCAGCTCAGAGGGTGTCCATCTCATCAAATAAGTCACAGAGAGGACAACGTGGAATTCAAATGCAGATCTGGGTAGGTGGTCCAGGGGAAGGACCTGGTAAGACCACATGGGTGAGATGAGGAGTCCAGTTCCTCCTCTTAGACCTGTTTGTCTCGGGGAGTGGGAGAATGAGTAGGCAGTTGAGAGGGCAGCTGGTGTGGCAGTGTTTTCTAGGGTGATCCAGGTCTCCGTAACGCCCAGGAAGTGGAGAGTCTGCAGGGAGGCATAGGCTGATATGATGTCCGACAAACTGGCAGTTCCATAGGTCCCCTAGTACTTCAAGTTCAGTACCAGTGGAGAATGTTGGGTAACAGAGATTGGCTGGGTTGCAGCCTCGAGCAATGGGTCTCCGGTGAAATCTTCTCTGGTTTGATGTCCTGACTGTGATTGGATGGGCTGTCCTGACGCTGCAGCTGACGCTGTAGTGACTAGCCCATATGTCCTACATTTACCTCATGCAGGCTTAGCTCTGCCCTGAAACCAAGCCTATTCACCACACCTTACTTGGGTGAAACTCACTGATAGCCACTCAGCTTCAACATTTTCACAAGAATTGCCACAAAAAGTGTCTAGACAAGATTAAATATTTCATCTAACTCTCTTCACAGAATGCCTAAACAATGGATCTACAATTTCTTCTTACTCACCAGCAGTAGTTCACAGCTTCTCTCCCTTAGACAAAATGTCACTATGTGACTTCCCTACTTCCAGTGTTTTCCTTTCCTTTCCCTCACCTGTCCTTTCCCCACCTCACTCCACCTGCACCTCATCCCCTCGTTAGTGTGTGTATGTGTGTGTATATATAGTCATTGTGCTCCCTCTTGTCTTTGTCAGATCGTTATGTTTCCTCATGTGTTTCCCCGTGTTTCACCCCAGCATCATCCAGTTTTCAATAGTGTTTCTCTGTTTGACCTCATGGTATGTTTCTAGTTTAGTTGTTCCTTGTGTTTTCATTGATTTGTACTTTGTTTTTGTTCGTACTTTGTTTAAGCTTTTGTGTTGTAAAATTGCATTTTTCGGCATTGACATTTCTTGGTTTTGATTTTTTTGTTTCTGGTTTATTCAGCCTTTCATTTAAAGCTCTCTTTTGTTTCTCAAATGAGCCTGCCTCCCATGTGCTTCTGCATTTGGGTCCTAACTTTTTCTCAAAACTGTGACAATCATTTCCCTAAAACTCTTCCTTAAACAAACTGTGGCATCACAGTCTGAGCTTTGATGGTGAGTAATGTCACCCAAAGATGTCTGTGACTGGCCAGGAATAAAACAAATGTAACCACTACAAAAAAAGTTGATGTCAGACAGGTTGGATTAATAATACAATGACAGTTCAGTCTGAGCAGCCTATATGAAGATCACTGTGTCTAATAAACTACACCAGGTCAGGTGATTCTACCTGTTCTCAGCAGAGCGTACCCAAACTCCACACACTTCTTCAGGTGCTCAGGAAAAATCTGAGTTAAAGCAGACTTAAAGTCTTTTCCTAATTCTTTATTGCCATCCAACAATAGTTTGGCGGGGACAGCATCAGGTCTAACAGCGATCCATGTAGATGTATTTGGATCAAATGCCATGAGGTCTTCTCCATCATAACCAAATTGCATGAAACCTTTGACCTCTCCAGTCTCATCATTCCACTCACAGCCTCCCACCGTCTGTAAAACATGGACACCTGAGACAGAGACAGAGACGGTAATTAACACTGATTCACAGATGAAACATTCAGTGGAAAGATGATCTTAAAAACATTGTACAGATTATTATCAGTAGTTTGTGTTTAACAGCTTCAGCAACAAGTCTAACTAGCAGCTGATTAATGTTGACATGATGAATGACAGGTAGTGGCTGGACCACTGAAGACAAACTGATATGATGGTTTGCTTTACATGAATCTCTCTTTCAGGTTATGTGTAAAATGATGTTAGAGTTTGAACTGATTGGTATCTTAAGGCCCTGGGTCACTTTACAACTAAGATGCAGAACAGTAAAAAGTTAAACAGGCTATAACATGTTACATACTGTACCTCCATGATGGTTAAAGAGACTCATCAAACCGTTAGTGTAGGCTTTGACGGAGTTTGGCAAAAAGTGGAAACACCTTTGTCTGTACCACTCCAACTGCTCAGGATACTTCATGAAGAATAATTTAGCAATGTCATGTTTTACTTCCAGCCTTTTTTTGTTGTCACAGGCCCCCACCAGAAGTTCATCAACTTCTGCTGTTGCCACAAGTTCTGGGAAGTTTGGGATTCCAGCTGATGAAGTTATGAAAAACTTCAAGGAGTGTAGCACTGCAGGACAAACAAAGGAGCTGATAAATAACACTCATTGTAAATATGATGCTAAAAGAAAATATAAATATGATGTGTCTGTGTTTGCTGCATAGGAGCAAATTTGGAGGCAATTCCCCGCACTGTCAAGAAAGGAAAATCAAGGTGACTTGACCCATCTCTGTGTGTTGGCTTTAGTTTTGACGGCGCCTCCGTTGTGTCAGGAAACAAGGGAGGTGTACATGTGATTCTAAAACAATCTTTTCCTCGAGCTGTGCATGTCCACTGTAACTCTCACAGACTGAATTTGGGCCTCTGTGCAGCATCAAAGGTGTCTCTCAGCATGTTAGCACATTCTTTGATACAGTGAACAATCTGCACAGTTTCATGAGAGGCAGCAGCAGCAGACATGCGGTTTGTGGAAGTGCAAAAAGAGCTCCATCCAGGACACCGTGCTTGGAACTTGACCAATCTGTGGACACACGCTAGAGCTCCAAATCTGGAGCAGTAAGCAAAATACTGACACTTGTAATATTACATTGAGTAACATTACAAGTGTTTGTCGAGTGTGCTGAAAGCAGCGGTCAAACAAAGGTTGAGGCACAGTCCCTGCTCCAACGAGCTGAGGAAGACGAAGGCAAAGAAGGCTAACGGTCCAGACGGGATCAGCTCCAGGCTCCTCAAGTGCTGTGCAGACCAGCTGTGGATTGTGGAGTACCTCTTCAACATGAGCCTGAAGCTGGGAAGTGCTGTGGAAAACCTCCTGCGTGGTACCAGTACCACAGACCCCTCACCGAAAGGACTTCAACAGCTACAGACCAATTGCTCTCACTTCACACCTGATGAAGACCATCTACCCTCCTTTGGTGGGTCCTTTTATGGACCCACTCCAGTTTGCCTAACAACCTGTCATTGGAGTGGACAACGCCATCATCTTCCTCCTGGACAGATCACTGTCTCACCTGGAAAAGCCTGGAAGCACTGAGAGGATCATGTTCTTTGATTTCTCCAGTGCTTTCAACACCATACAGCCTGCACTTCTGGGGGACAAACTGGACCTCGAAGGGGTGGACCAACACCTCACGTCCTGGATCCTTGACTACCTCACCAACCGGCCACAGTATATGAGGATTCGGGACTGTGTGTCGGACACAGTTGTCTGCAGTACAGGGGCCCCACAGGGATCAGTCCTGGCCCCTTTCCTGTTCCTGTTCAGACGTCTCCTACCAATCACCTCACTGCCATCTACAAAAGTTCTCTGACGACTCTATCGTCGGCCTCATCAGGGACGGGGACGACAGAGCCTACAGAGAACTTATTCAGGACTTTGTGGACCGGTGCCAGCGGAACCACCTCCACCACCAAAGAGCTGGTGACTCTCTTTCTATGACTCTGTGGTGGCATCAGCTATTTTCTATGGAGTAGTCTGCTGGAGCAGCAGCATCTCGGCAGCAGGTAGGAAGAGACTTGATAAAGGTATCAAGAAGGCCAGCTCCATCCTGGGACGCCCTCTTGACCCAGTGCAGGTGGTGGGAGAGAGCAGGATGATAGACAAGCTGTCATCGCTGCTGGTGCAGGAGTCTTATCCCCTGCAGGACACTTTCACAGCACTGGGCAGCTCCTTCAGCAACAGACTGATACATCCCAAGTGTGTGAAGGAGAGGTATGGAAGGTCCTTCCTTCCTGCTGCTGTCAGACTCTACAACCAGCACTGCTCCCAGTAGACCTCACTGTGCACAGTGCAATAAAAACTGTATACATAAATACTGTATTCTCATTTTGATTTTCATACCCATATCTTTTATTTATTAATAACAATACACTGTCCACACTGTTTATAATTACACGGTTATATTTGTGCATAGTATGTTTAGAGGAGTCTATTTCTATTTCTGCTCTAGCTCTTCTTCTTACCTTTTTATTATATTGTTTATTTTTTATTATTATTATTGTTTATTGTTATAGTGAACTGTCCTTTGGCTGCTGTGACGCACAAATTCCCCTGTTTGCGGGACTGATAAAGGAATTCTGATTCTGGAACAAATACAAGCAAAAAATTCTAGATTTTTACTCGTCCCATTTGGGAAATTAATTCAGACGATCGATTTTGACACAAGGGGTTTACAAAGCCCAACATTATCGGTTTCTGAGTGCAAAGACCTAATTGAGGGACTAAAAGAGAGCCATGCTCAGTTTAGAGACAATTCAGGGTGTGATTTTGAACAAGTTATGAAGCTAACAGAACAGCTGATCCTGATATAAGGATCTAAAGGAAGTTGTTCAGTGTACAGATTGTAAAGTCCACCGAGGCATTTCATTTCATTAAGAATCTATCATCAAGAGTCGAGTGGACTGTGAAGTTTAAACAGTTTAAAGGTTTAAAATGTGATCTTACCTGGTGACGAAATGTGACAGAAGAGAAGCAGCAACAATAACGTTCTCATCTTGATTTGAAGAAGACGAGTGAGTGAAGGACCGAGCTGGATCAAATGTTTCCTGTTGTTTTACCCTCGCAGAGGGAGGAGAGAGAGTTCCTGTCCTGAGAAGAAAAACAATCCAAACCGCCTACAAGTGATCCAGTCCTCACCAACACCCCTCACATACAGTAAAGTGTTAACAGTGAATACAGTTTATTCGGCAAAGTCCTTTTCTTATAACAGACCCGACCACAGAGCCCGGGAGTAAAAGCTGTTCCAGTGAACTCCTTCACTTCGTTGTTCATGTAACTATTGTGATATCAAATGACAGACTGAGTCTGACTAAAGAATTTGATTTGTCTGAGCCTGTCTTTGAGTTCAAGTGAGCAACACTTGATGGTAAGACTTGCATTCATGCTGGTCTCTTTTTAAAGTGAATTAGTTATAAATCAACCTCATGAATGAACTATACATCAATAATTACCTAATTTTACACATTAACCATGATGATAAAGATACAGAGAAATAGAGATTCATGACAAAAAACAGCATACTGTCAATATTTTAGAGACTCCTCAACTTTGAACAAATCATATTTAAGGGAAGCTCGTGTCAAGTCAGCACCTCCACAGGTCCCACCTGGGTTTAATGGTTAAACTGTGTGATGGTACAATCAGCTGAATCGGGACACTTATTGGTAAATTATTCTAAAGACCATCTAAACCCACAGTGGGTCGTTTAACCTCTCACACAGACTGAGTATGCTCAGTGGTTATAACTGCGTCACCTGAGTGGAGCGACCATGTTCTCTGGGTGTCTGTGCGGGTTTTCTCTGAGTGCTCCACTTCACCCAACTAGCATTCGCTGTAAAAAACAAAAATACATTAATAACAATCTGGAGATTTAAACAGTTAGACAGTTGGACGCCCAGCTGTCGGTGGGGTGGGAGGATATCTTTTTGAATTGAGTGACCATGTTCTCCGGGTTTCTATACAGGTTTTCACTGGGTGCTTCAGTTCACCCACTAGCATTCGCTGTAAAAGAATGCTAGTGGGTTCCTCTGCTATACAATATCTTTCACAACTGTGAAAAAAAAGTTTCCCACCTCCTTCTCGGTTTGTCTGTTGGTTGAGGGAGCTTCAGAGCCATTGTCTGCTTGGTGACTCTATTCATAGATTTCAACACCATACAATAGTAGTTCCGTGTCAGAACTTCCACATCTCGCAAGATGAACTGGACACACTGGATGCCATTTTTCTTTTTGCGAAATTATTCAGAAATTCAATCTTTTCAGCATTTCAAAAAGTCAACAGAGAGGAAAAAATATATTCTATAAATTCTTGAAGTTATTCTAAAACTGTAAAGTGTAAAAGTATTTATTTTTTAAACATATTTTGAAGTAAACATGGTGCTGGTTGGTGTGGCTTGTCTACAAGGACATACCCAACTATCAGGTGAATTTACATGATCTTGGTCTCAGTGGATAGTTAAGAGCACAGAGAATGTGTCCCCATGTACATTTGTATCACCACCTATAACTGATTCTAGATCAGACAGTAGATAACACCATGATAGCGATGATCCTTTGCACAGAGATCCCACTGAAATCATTCAGCAGCTCCTCGACTTCAACTGAACCGAAGTAGATAGAAACACCACAGAGCACATATATTCTACAAAGGTTTCAGTTTGGACAGAACCAGTCAAACTTGGATTCCTTAAAGTACCCAGTGTGTGTGAGATATTTATTTTATCCACTTGAAAGGGAATCAGGCTACACAATACAAGTGTCACGGCCCTGTTTGTAATACTGTATATAATACCACTAAACACCCGTTAGATGGCAGCAAAGACATGTCTGAAATAGAGGCTGAGAGTTTCACAGCTGCCCGACCCAAAGCTCTGGTATCTGATGACCTGGGAATGAGACTCAACAATCAACTATGTTCCTCCAGAATGACGTACTGCATGTTTGAAGTGGGCAGAGCTCTAAAAACTTGTGACATCACATATTTCCATGCACCTATCAGGAACAGGCTACAGGTTTTGGATTGCTTGGTCGCTGTCAATCATGTAAAGTGCTGCTACCAATCACACCATGTTGTTATTTGTGCTTAGTTTTTCTACTTTATATTTTCATTGTGCAATAACTGAATTTCTCCTCTGGTGATCATGAAAGGATTATCTTGTTTGATCTCTAATGAAACCACATCTACGCAATCCTGATGAGGATTAAGACAAGTTTTTAAGAATTAATTCCACATAATCATATCATATGACTTTCTTTATGTCGACTTCCTCGTGACATTTCTCAGGGCAGGAGGTACAGTCACCCTGAGGTCATGCTCGGGGTCAAAGGCTTCTGTGTGTGCAGAGCTTCCTTTTTTTCTTCTTACACCAGATCTTGTTGGTAGTGGAAGAAACAGTTGCATTAAGCAGCTGGTCAGATAAGGTGCTGCCTCCCAAACAGGCCACATTCTGTTCCTCCAACATCCAACCTTCACTATATCTCAGAGGAGAGACTCACTGGCTCTGTGACAGACCAAACTCCAGATTCTCCCAACAACAACATGACTCAGGTAAGCACATTTCCACAGAGTGTTCTGTGGCAGGTTAAATAATCACTGACAGGGAAGTTTGTGTCTGCAGAACTGGCACAGAACAACACTGTTACCACATGTACTGTCAAACCTGTTCTCCTCCATCGAGCTTCATTAAATACTTCAGCGTAAGCAATCACGTCTCCTGAATGTCCTTCCTCACCTGGGTTAATCAGGTGAACAGAAGCTCATCAACAATCAGTACACAGTAAAATGTGCCAACAGTTGGTTTCACAGTATTCATGTTGAATGATGTTTCGACCATCACTGAACTGCAGTGGGTATCAGACTGGTCCACTACAAATCTACTGAGCCCTCTGACAGGAGACCCTGTTCTCTAACCCTGACCTAAACATCTTTAAGCTGCCTTTAAATCCTTCACTCAGCCAAACAAACAGCAGAAACTCTGCAGTATGACCCGGCCTTATATCTACACTGGAACTGCTCAGTCTAAACTACATTGTCTGGCCCAACTGGTTTAATTGGCAACTTCACATTTGCCTGCTGAGCAGTCCAAACACCATCACTGTCTGTCTGGTTCGACTAGCCTGGTGGTATGAGGAACCTTTCATGATAATCCATGAAAGATTCCTCATACCACCAGGTTCCAATGTGCATTGTGTAAGAATTGTTGTTGGAAACATTTTTTTAAAAGACACCTAGATAAAATTACCAACAAGATAAAAAATGACAGATCTGTGTCTGTGTGAATCTGGTGCGACTAACCAACCACAAACATTCTGGCCCTCGAGGCTAATATTAGCTAGCCAGCTAATGTTACCTTAATAAAAAACTCAACACCAGTTCTCACTGAAGGATATAAAACCTGCACTCACTCCACCTCCCCACTCATTGAGACTCTCAAACATTCACCTTTGTTTGGTTTTCTTTCTGGAATGTGACACTCCAGGAAGTTGTCTCTCATCTTTTTCCACCTGCTTTCCCAGGACATCACCTGAGAAAGATAATGTGTGAGCCAGTTTCAGTCTGCAGAACCATGAAGCCAGAGATCTGAATCCACACCTCCGCTGCTGCGCAAAGCGATGTTTGCTGTTTATTCAAAATGTATTGATATTGAACAAGTCATTTGTCTAAATTTCTACAAATTTAACACTGCACTTCCTTCAGTCCTCAGAAACAAACCTGCTGAGTATGAACTAGATGAAGTGAATAACATACAGCCTACATACAGACAGACAGAGATTGGTGGCTCTACAATTAGATGAACGTAACGTAACAAACATGGCTATTGTTGGTGCTCACCACTGTCAAACTAGCATGTTAGCATTGGGAAATTTTGCTTTTTTTTGTTTTTCTTTTTTACATATATGTACAGCTGAGGTGTTTCAACATGGCAGACTCTCATGACTGCTGTCCAGTGTGCCGATCCTGGATCTGTTGGGGAACCCGCCATCAACACGGTGGGTCGTTTAACCTCTCACACAGACTGAGTATGTGTTCCAGATCAGATGACGACCTCTGTCAGTCCCACATCAGCTGTTTGTATTAGTGTTAAACTGCTCGACCTCGTTCGACTGGGCACAAGTGTTACACCCTGTTCAGCAACATCAGTTCATTCCAGATGTTTTTATTCAATCAGCCAGTTATCAGCAGGTCAGAAGGACTCTTTCTATAGAATCACAGTGCAACTACCATGTAGATGTTGGTGAAGGATGAGCACCAAACAGTCAGGAATCACACAGAAACAGGTGATATTGATTATTTAGAGTATTATATAGTAACATTTAATCATTTTCTCTCTGGGTACCTCTGTGTTTAAGTCATTTCTATGATTGTTGTATGTGTCTTGTACATTTCATTTGTGTTAACCGTCAGCTCAAATCACTGCTGTGAATAAACATGTTTCAACATGTATCTCACTCTGAGTCTCTCAGTCTCACTTTTCTCTTTCTTTCTAAACGTATCTTATGACCTCCTCACAGGTGAAGCGTTACAAGACATCAGTCAGTCAGATGTTTGGTTGTCAGAAGGCTCCTTTAACAGAGATACTGGCTCGCTGTTTAATCTCTAACTTCAGTGTTCATGGTAAGTTAAGCTAACCTTGTCTGGGAGCTAACTCTGCTCAGAGTTCACACTGATATCAATATCCTCATTCAAATCCTCTGTGAGAATACTGAATGTTCAGGTAACATATTGTGTTAGCATAAGTGTTAGCATCGCCCTGGTTCCCTCGAGAAGATGGGATTTTGGGATTTCTTAAATTGGATTTTAGAAAATCCACACACACAAATTCATGATTCTTACATGTTTCATCTTCACAGATGAAAACAACTTTTGTGATTTTCAAAGCCTAAATTAAATCTCTGTTCCTATAAAACTAATGTTAGGCTGTAAACAGACGACATCATAGTCACATGACTTAAACGTAAGTGTCTTACTACATAATAACTATACACATTTTCAATAAACTGATCAATGTACAAGTTGTAAAATTGGAGATAGAATAGTTTGTAACTAATTCCAGTCTGTAAAGACGAGTGAGTAGATGAGTCTCCACATTCACTGCGATGATGTTAAATGTCCCAGACAACCTCTGTAGTCTCATTTAGACACTTGTTAGCAACCACTAACTGTTTTTAAGACACGTCAGCGCTTTTTAATTCAAACAGGGGTATTTACTGACATGTTTAATGTCATGGAACAAAATGTCTTTAGCTTGTGTTACCACAGACCTTATTGCAGACATTTAACTGAAAACCAATGACAAAAACTCAGACTGTGAGACGAAGGGATCAGATGTGCAATAATGCAAACTGATTTCCAGGTTTCAGGACTACAGACTACTCCACTCTATCACAACATGACTTAGGTACGCATGTTTCCAGAACATTATGTAGCAGGTTAAATATTCACAGACAGGGAAGTTGTCCGGCAGACCTGTCTTCTTCATCACCTGGGTTAATCAGATCAGATCAGAAGAGAAATCCTGAGTGAAATCCTTCACTCAGCCATGACTTACATCTACACTGGAATTGTTAAGCCTAAACTACATTGCCTGGTCCAACTGGTTTAACTGGCAACTTCACATTTTCCTGCTGAGCAGTCCAACCACCATCACTGTATGTCTGGGTCGACTACTCTCGCTATAAATAGCAGCCCTGGTGGTATGAGGAACCTTTCGTGATAATCCACAAAAGGTTCCTCATACCACCAGGGTCCAAGTTAAAGGTGCGTAAGAATTGTTGTTGAAAACATTTTTTAAAAAGACACCTAGATAAAATTACCAACAGGATGTGAAGACATGACAGATTTGACATCATGATCTCTTTGTTTAGTTAACTCGCTAACCAGGAAGCCCCAGACAGACACCAACACTCCCCCAGTGGTCTGAGTTCACAGTCCGAACCGCTCGCTGCACTGCTACCTGAGCTAACTAGCAGTTAGTGGTTACTCTGGTTATATGTTGTCCCCTGACTGACTGTTTGAGTATGAATTCGACAGATGGCCAATTCTTCACACTGCACCTTTAAGAGTTAGAGAGAGAGAGAGAGAGAGAGAGAGAGAGAGAGAGAGAGAGAGAGAGAGAGAGATAGATAGATAGATAGATAGATAGATAGATAGATAGATAGATAGATAGATAGAGAGAGAGAGAGAGAGAGAGAGAGAGAGAGAGATAGATAGATAGATAGATAGATAGATAGATAGATAGATAGATAGATAGATATTAAACGCTGCATATTTTGATAAACCCACATAACATTACATAGGTAGTAAAAACAATTACAGCAGAAATACATTTTGTTTTCATGATTAACTCACTTTTACTCAGCTGTCATTGTTTTACTCATCTATTCAATGACTGCTGGGTTTTACACATTGTATTGCCATTAAAATACTACATTGTTATCAATTTAATGAGCCATGGATAAGATCAGAAAACAAACTCTTTCCGTCTGAGTCTGTTTTAAGATAAGGGCTTTCATCAGTCACTTGGTATTAGGCCAATTCATTTGACACAGGCACCATGTACCGAATCAGAGCTCTTCACAGGTGAGAGACAAACTATTCACCCGCCCATCTTCAGTCAGCACAGAAACTCTCTCTCCTCCCTCTGCCAGGACAAACAACAGTAAGCATCTGATCCAGTTCAGTCCTTCACTCACTCGTCTTCATCAAATCAAGATGGGAACATTATTGTTGTTGCTTCTCTTCTGTCACGTTTCATCACCAGGTAAGATCACATTTTAAACCTTTAAACTCTTTAAACTTCACGGTCCACTCGACTCTTTCCTCCGAGTTTAGTTTCCCTTTCAGTGGAGCAGCAGAAACTGTACTTTGTGTGGGTCAGTGCAGAATGATGTGCGCCATCTTTTCCCTGAACAAAGAAGGACTTATAAAAACTTAGAAATAGCAAAACAGGCAAAGAGAGACAATTTCACTTTGCAACATTCTGCTTCACAAAGACAGTCAGAGCAAAACATTGTCTGTACAACATGAAACAGTAGGCCTCTGTGTCTAATACACATTACTTTAGGCGAAATCCATTCAGGAGCATCAAACAGTCCTAGCTTTGTTGTTTTTATGGCCTACAAACAGGGTTGACACCTTCCGAGCAGAAAATAAAGGACACCCCCTGCAGGGGCCCGACCATTGGGCCAATGGTGGGGTGGTAAAATGTACACCTGCGCTAACAGTAGGATGACCGATTTTTTATGGCTATTTATATAACCCAAAATCACAATTACTTTGCCTCAGTGGACTTTACAATCTGTACAGTGAACGACTTCCTCTGTCTTTAGACCCTCATATCATTATCAGCTGTTCTGTTAGCTTCATAACTTGTTTAAATTCACACTCTGAATTGTCTCTTCACTGAGCATGGCTCTCTTTTAGTCCCTCAATTAGGTCAATGCACTCAGAAACTGATAATGTTGGGCTTTATAAACCCCATGTGTCAAAATTGTTCAACTTCAATAATCCCCCAAATGTGACGAGTAAAAATCTAAACAGTTTTGTTTGGAGTTGTTGGAACAGGGACTGAGCCTCAACCTTTGTCTGACGGCTGCTTTCAACACACTCTGCAAACACTTCTAATATTACATCGAAAAATATGGTATCAAGTACCCTGCATGTCTGCTGCTGCTGCCTCTCGTGAAACTGTGCAGGTTGTTCACTGTATCAAAGAATGTGCTGACGTGCTGAGAGACACCAAATTCAGTCTGTGAGAGTGACAGTGGACGTTCACAGCTCGAGGAAAAGATTGTTTCAGAATCACATGTACACCTCCCTTG
This sequence comes from Lagodon rhomboides, assembly GCA_039737535.1. Lineage (NCBI taxonomy): Eukaryota > Metazoa > Chordata > Actinopteri > Spariformes > Sparidae > Lagodon > Lagodon rhomboides. The sequence continues at coordinate 41,538 of JBBNBP010000649.1, forward strand.
TTTCCTGACACAACGGAGATGCCGTCTAAACTAAAGCCAACACACAGAGATGGGTCAAGTCACCTTGATTTTCCATTCTTGACAGTGCGGGGAAATACCTCAAAATTTGGCTGTAAAGGTGGTTCATTGATTGCATATAAATCGGCAGGTAAATCTGCATCAGACAGGGGAGCAAACAGCCGGTCTAACCATCTTCAGGCTGAGTGGACTCGGTCGATGGAGGCAGTGGCCTGTTTTCTTCCACAACTCTTGCTTTTTTAAAATAACTCATTAAAGAACTTTTTTAGCCATTGTTGTGGTAGAAACGTAACATCGACTGAAATCCAGCTGGCTAGCTGGCTGAGGGCCCAGAGAAGCCTGTCGGAATCATAAAGACCAATTTCGTTCTGGATTGGAGGCTCCTTCAACTTTTTTCAACAGATTAAACACACAACAAGTCAACAAAAAAATCAAGTTTAGATTCATTTATTTTATTTCTCTCTATTGCTTACATTATTTTTTTAATTTTCTGTGACAAAATGTATTTTGACTTAGCTTGGCCGATCACTGGCTGCCAGTGACATGAGGTCAGGAGAGGCAGGGGAGGGGAGGATATATAATAAACAAATAAATTAAATGGTTATATTTACCAAATGATTTGAACTATGAACTAATTTTCCATTTAACGTAAACAATTTAGATTGTTTTTTATTAAAAATCGCTGAATTTTTGCATTTCCGTCTAAATACGGGGAAGAAACGCACGGTGAGGCAGCAGCAAGCTGAGCCTCACCTTGGATTGTGCAATCCCTCACAAACTGTGCTCTGCCATGCAATGAGAGCGTGTCACTGCCAATCAAATGTTTCAACCACTTTTAATATATGCCCCCTGACTTTCCACAGTTTAGCTGATGTATATAATATATGTGTGTAACCTGTTTCGTGTGCTCAGCAATCTTACAACGGCAGTGAAGAGGCACTGGGTGAGGCAAGCAGTTCTCTTGCCTCAAGGTAGGGGGCACTCGTGAGCCCCGAAATTCTTATGCTAGTCTACAGCTGCAGAGTAAGTGACAGCGAGCCAGCAACAATCTTAGAGTCCATGGTTACAATTAGCGAGTCAAGTGCAGTGAAAATTTTTTCCCCTCTCACCCCGCCTGGTTTTACAATTGTCAGGGATTGTGGAAGTAGATGTGGTGGAAGGACCCAGATGCACGGACATGAGACTGAGGTTGCAGGCGACATGAACGAGGCGTGACTATAGGCTACAATACAATCAAAACAAAACACTAATCCGACAAGGAGTGAAGGGAACAAAGGCTTAAATACACACACTGATGAGGGAACGAGGAGCAGGTGAGGAGAGGGCAGGTAAGCCCCGCCAACGATTGTTGATTGGCTGCTGCTAGTCGCAGAGTAGCCAATCAGAGCAAGACAAAGCACGCACCCTTCCTGCATATTAGAGAGCCTCTAGAGACTGCTCTCTCTCTACAGGCTCTCTACTGCATATTAAGCAGCCACGCACGCACGTCACACGGCTAGGGGGCGGGACGGGACGGGAGTCGGGATTCAGTCCTGAGATTTGTGACGGGATGGGACAAGACAAGAAAGTTGTAAAAGTTTCATCACGTGAGCAGGACAAGACGGGAGGATTTTCACGGGAGTGTTACAAGACAAGAGTAAAAATCCACTCCCGTGTCACCCTCTAGTCCAAACAAAGCTGTGAGGTTGTAGGGGGGTCTGGGAGAGGGCCAAAGTCCAGACAAGCTGGGAGGGTGGAGGCGAGGGCTGAGACCCTCAGGAGGCCGGCAGCGGGGGCGAAGGCTGTGGGGTTCTGGAGGCCGACGGCGAAGGTGCAGGCGAAGGCTATGGGTGCCTGGAGGCCGGCGACGAAGGCGCAAGCGAGGGCTGTGGGTGCCTAGAGGTTGGCGGCGGAGGCGCAGGCGAGGGCTGTGGGTGTCCGGAAGCTGGCGGCGGAGGTGAGGGCTGTGGGCGTCTGTCAGCCTGGGAGCCGACAGAGAGTCGCTGGCGGGGACCGGACTCAGCTGGACCTACGACCGAGGGGCTGGGAACGGACTCAGCCGGGCCGCCGCCCGAGGAGCTGGGACCGGACTCGGATGGGCTGCTGCCCGAGGAGCAGGCACCAGTGTTGGATGGGCCGCCGTCCAAGGAGTGAAAACAGGCTTGACCACTAAAAAACCCGGCAGCTCTGGCTGCTCCGGCTTGGGGGCGCTGAGCAGCTCCGGCAGCTCCGGCTCGGGAGCGCTGAGCAGCTCCGGCAGCGTGGGCTTTGGCGAGGACTGTGGCAGTGTGGACTGTGGCAGCGTGGACTGTGGCGGCATGGGCTGAGGCTTAGCCTGGTTGCATGGCTGCTGTGGCTTGAAGTCTGGGGAGCTGGGCTGAGGCAGGAGACCGGCCGCGTGGTTCCCTCCGCCAAAAAGAGTGCCCATCTCCTCCTCTCCATCCTCCGAGTCGTCGGAGGGGTAAAAAAAGTAATAATACCGAGGCTGGGGGTCCGTCCGTGCTGGGTCCTGTTGTGGTCGGATTATTCTGTCAGGGATTGTGGAAGTAGACTTGGTGGAAGGACCCAGATGCACGGACATGAGACTGGTTGCGGGGATTCATTATCTTTAATTTTCTTCACCAAAAGACCAAAAAAACACGGCAACATGAACGAGGCATGACTATAGGCTACAATACAATCAAAACAAAACACTAATCCGACAAGGAGTGAAGGGGAACAAAGGCTTAAATGAGGGAACGAGGAGCAGGTGAGGAGAGAGAGGAGGGACGAGGGCAGGTGAACTAACGAGGTGGAAGCACAGAGGAGAAATAACACAGACAAGACAGGATTTTATATCCAAGCTCAAACAATTTTCTGATCTGGACTTTCAATCGAAACAGGAGGTAATAAATAAAGGAAGACAAACTCCAGAGCTGACCTCACGGACACACACGCACACACACACACACACATATACATGCACTGCGGCAAGTCAGTGGTAGCGGTAGCAAATTAAGAAAACCAAATTAGTGCAGAAATCACGTAATCAAAATGCTACTGCCAACGAGTCTAACGCAACACTGACGACTGTTTTATAAAAATAAAAACAAATGCCCATAACAGCAGCAGTTATCGTGGCAGGGCAGTGGTCACTGTCTTAGACACCAGCAACTGGAGTGGAAGGCAGGAAGCTGGCTATGTGCCTGTTTCAACTTGATCAGACTGTTTTAACTGAATCATGCTGACTTCATCATATTTCTGAGTGTGATGATGAGTGTGTGTTCATAGTGAATAGAGGCTGTGTTTTCTGCACATTACATTTAAATCTTTTGCATTTTGCTCCTTCACAAAAAACACACACACTTCATATCGCATTTATATTTTCTCTGAGCATCATGTTTATGATTAGTGTTAATTATAAGCTCCTTTGTTTGTCCTGCAGTGCTACACTCCCTGAGGAATTTCGCAACTGCATCAACTGGAATCCCAGACCTCCCAGAATTTGTGTCAACAGCAGAAGTTGATGAACTTCTGGTGGGTTACTGTGACAGCAACAAAAGTGTGGAAGTAAAACAGGACATTGCTAAATCATTCGTGACAAAGTATCCTGAGCGGTTGGAGCTGTACAGACAACAGTGTTTTTATGTGATACCATTCTTCAAAGACTGCGTTAACATTTTGATGACTCTCTTCAACCAAACTGGAGGTAAAGTATGTAACATGTTATAGCCTGTTTAACTTTTTACTGTTCTGCATCTTAGTTGTAAAGTGACCCAGGGCCTCAAGATACCAATCAGTTCAAACTCTGTCTCTGTCTCAGGTGTCCATGTTTTTCAAGAGGTGAATGGCCTTGAGTGGGATGATGAGACTGAAGAGGTCAAAGTTTTCTCTAAGTTTAGTTATGATGGAGAAGACTTCATGGAATGGGATCCAAACACATCTACATGGATCGCTCGAACACCTGAAGCTGTCATTGTCAAACCGATATGGGACGTCAGTAGAGTTATAGGAGAATTCTATGAGACTGCTTTTAATCGCAATTTTCCAGAGCAGCTGAAGAAGTCTGTGGAGTATGGGAGGAGCTTTCTGCTGAGAACAGGTAGAATCATCTGACCTGATGTAGTTTATTAGACACAGTGATCTTCATACAGGCTGCTCAGACTGAACTGTCATTGTATTATTAATCCAACCTGTCTGACATCAGCTTTTTTTGTAGTGGTTACATTTGCTTTAGTCCTGACCAATCACAGACATCTTTGGGTGACATCACTCACCATCAAAGCTCAGACTGTGATGCCACAGTTAGTTTAAGGAAAGTGATTTTACAGTTTCAGTGTTTCAAACTAGAAATAGTTCCACTGAACATTGACACTGTGATTGACGAGCTGACTGTGAATCATAAGAACAGACAGACATTGTTCTTCTCTGACTGCAGTGAGTGTCTTTAGTGGTGGTGTAGTTCCTCCTCTGTCTGTATACAGATCATGTGGAGGCTGTGTAGCAGATGTGTTGTTATGTACCCTGTCATTATTACACTGTGGTCTGGATACATGGATCAGTTTACTTGGCCACCATCAACACTGTCCTCCTGCTTTTTAAAAATCAATATTTAGTCAGCCGACACTATTACAAACTGTCACAACCACATGGGCGACATGATTCACATCATGCTGCTGGTTTCACACTATTCCCCTGATCAGCAGTTTGCAGCAGTGATGTGCCAACAGACAGAGTATTGAAACAAAATAGTGCAGACGAAGTCTGCTAGCAAGTAAAAAAGGATGTATGTGATGCATCATTTTTAATATTCTAAAAGGTTTGCAGATGTTTCTTAATGAACAAAATGCATCCAATACATTTTTTCAACATTTGCTTGAAAGCACTTTCACACCTTCTGTTATTGATTCCAAATGTAATTTCTTCATCTTTCTTTTACCTTATTTCTTTTCCTCTCTCTCCTCTTCAATATCTCTCTCTTTCCTCTCCAGAGCTTCCCTCAGTGTCTCTCCTCCAGAAGACTCCCTCCTCTCCAGTCAGCTGCCTCGCTACAGGTTTCTACCCTCACAGAGCCTCACTCGTCTGGAGGAAAGATGGAGAGGAGCTTCATGAGGAGGTGGACCACGGAGAGATCCTCCCCAACCACAATGGAACCTTCCAGATGAGTGCTGACCTGGATGTTTCATCAGTCACACCTGAAGACTGGACGAGGTACGACTGTGTGTTTCAGCTCGCTGGTGTGAATGAGGAAATCACCACCAAACTGGAGAGATATCAGATCAGAACCAACGAAGGTAAGAGTGAGATCAGGGGGTGCTGAAGGGGATTTCATGGGGATTGATCTGGAGAAATGATTTGTTCTAACCTGCTTCATCTGCATCAGTCTTAATTTATTGTATTCAACAGTGAAGCCCAGTAACATGACCGTCCCCGTTGCTGTTGGAGTGGTTGTTCTTGCTCTCACTTTCATCGGTGCTGCTGTTTTCTTCGTTTACAATAAGAAGAAAGGTGAGAGAGAAAAAGGAAAGATTTCAGTACAAATTAAAGAGAGAAGAGATGAGAAAGTAAACACAGTCAGCACTAAACAGACTGAGTATAAACAGATACTCAGTCTGAGTGAGTAGAAGAGAGAAATAAAGTGACTAAAGATAATCTGGCATTTACAACTGAGACTGAAACTATTTGTCTTGTTTTGATTTCAGCCATCAGCCCTCCATCTTGTAAGTAAAACTTGCTTTGGTTCTATTTCAGCTGATCTGACTCACACTTCATGTTTTAGATTAAAACATGTTTCACATTATTGTGCAGATTAACCTTTTCAACACTGTTTCCTGTATTTATTGTCGATAAAAGTTCAATACATGATGTTTGTTTCTGACCTGCAGCTCTTGACAACAGCACAGAGCTCCCTGACTGGCTGGATCTAGAGACCTGAATGACAAACACACTCAGTGACTCTCCTGGTGTCACTTTATTTAGCTTTGCAGAACTAAAAGACAGTAAAATAGTAAAAGTTGGCTTCTTGCAATATAAGTAACGTTATATAAAAAAGGACTGGGTGAAAAGGTGGGACTGTTCTATCTCTCTGATTGGTTGGCTCTGATTGTCTTTTTCTTCCTCTAATGATGTTCAGCCGAGGTGAAGCCAGATGATGCAGCTCTAATTATCATTAAGTAAGAGAGAGTTAGCAAAGCGCTACACCTCACCATGGGAAGAGACAGTAATGTAGTTTGGTTTTTGGACTTCTAACACCTGATTTGTTGGTGTGCTGTCAGTTGTCTGCGTAGAGTAAATGGAAGTACTGACCCATTCTGTGTTCATTCTGTTACATATAGTTTGTTTTTAAGGAGTTGCTAACAACCAATTTAAGCTAAAAAGAGATGACCATCCAACAATAACTGGCTAGCTAACATTAGCCTCAATGGCTAGAATGTTTTGTGATTGCTTAGTCTCACCATCAGACTCTTAGGATGCCTCTCTCATTGGTTGTCCAGCTCAGAAAGTACAGATTGTAATTCATGACCATCAAACATGTTTGATCTTATCAGAGCTCTGATGAGTCTGTGAGCGGTTCAGTACAGCACATTATCATCTGTGCGGAACATCTGGTTTATATCACTACTTTTGATGATGTTCGGTTTTCTCTTACATGTGAGTGAGACATGAGGTAGTTGTAGGAGAAGCAGCCAAGGCCAATATTGAAAACTTAAAGATGCAGTGTGAAGAACTGGCCATCTGTCAAATTCATACTCAAAACAACCAGGGGACAGCATATGACCAAAATAAACACTAACTATTAACTAGTTAGCTCAGGTAGCAGTGTAGCTAGCGGTTCAGACTGTGAACTCAGACCACTGGGGGAGTCTTGGTGTCTGTCTAGGGCTTTCTGGTGAGTGAGCCAACTAAACAAAGAGATCATTATGTCCGTCTATCAGCCATTTCTTTACATCCTGTTGGTAAATTTATCTAGGTGTCTTTTTAAAAAATGTTTCCAACAACGATTCTTACACATTGCACATTTAACTTGGACCCTGGTGGTATGAGGAACCTTTTCATGGATTATCATGAAAGCTTCCTCATACCACCAGGCTAGTTGAACCAGACAGACAGTGATGGCGTTTGGACTGCTCAGCAGGCAAATGTGAAGTTGCCAATTAAACCAGTTGGGCCAGACAATGTAGTTTAGAATGAGCAGTTCCAGTGTAGTTATAAGGCCGGGTCATACTGCAGAGTTTCTGCTGTTTGTTTGGCTGAGTGAAGGATTTAAAGGCAGTTTAAAGATGTTTAGGTCAGGGTTAGAGAACAGTGTCTCCTGTCAGAGGGCTCAGTAGATTTGTAGTGGACCAGTCTGATACCCACTGCAGTTCAGTGATGGTCGAAACATCATTCAACATGAATACTGTGAAACCAACTGTTGGCACATTTTACATGACAGCTGCTTGAATGTCAAAGTCGAATGTATTGTTCTTTCTTTCTGTGCTGATATTTGTCTTTTCAATAAAATCCTCAAATTTAAAAAGTTTGGCTCTTTTTCTACGTCCACATGTTCATTTGTGACTGTAGTTGCATAAATTAAGTTACCTGAACATTCAGTATTCACAGAGGATTTTGGGTGAGAAGATTCATATCAATGTTCACTGAGCACAGCTAGCTTCCAGAGATGGTTAGCTTAGCTTAGCATGAACACTGAAGTTGTTTAAACTGAACTTTTTCACCTTAAAAGACCAGCTTCAGAATCTTTTTGATGGTACAGCGTCTTGTAACAGATGAATGGTGTCTCTGTCACTTGTTCCTGCACGGTGTAACTTCAGTGAGAGGGTCGGATCACAGCGTTGTATACACGTTTACTTTAACATGCAGGTTTTCAACACTCAACATTGTTCTGATGTAATGACCTTTGGTTTTAGTTAACACCTACATTACATCTGACAGACTGTTACAGACCTGAGATTTGTGTTTATAATAGTGATGTTGCTCTCAGAAGCCTTCAGCACGTCAGAACAGATCTGTTATTCTTTGCCTCCGAGGTGGTCAGAGGATCCGTTTAGAAAGAAAGTGAAACAAATGATGAAATATAAAACTGAGAGACTTAAAGTGAAATACATGATGAAACATGTTCATTCACTGTAGTGAAAAATATTAAATGTACGAGCAACATTCAACAATAATGAAATCACCCAAAGAGTAAAAAGAAAATAAACATATAATCACATGTTTTTGCCCCATTAGAGCTCTGCCCACTTAAAACATGCAGTACGTGATTCTGGAGGAACATAGTTGATTGTTGAGTCTCATTCCCAGGTCATCAGATACCAGAGCTTTGGGTCGGGCAGCTGTGAAACTCTCAGCCTCTATTTCAGACATGTCTTTGCTGCCATCTAACGGGTGTTTAGTGGTATTATATACAGTATTACAAACAGGGCCGTGACACTTGTATTGTGTAGCCTGATTCCCTTTCAAGTGGATAAAATAAATATCTCACACACACTGGGTACTTTAAGGAATCCAAGTTTGACTGGTTCTGTCCAAACTGAAACCTTTGTAGAATATATGTGCTCTGTGGTATTTCTGTCTACTTTGGTTCTGTTGAAGTCGAGGAGCTGCTGAATGATTTCAGTGGCATCTCTGTGCAAAGGATCATCGCTATCATGGTGTTATCTACTGTTGGATCTAGAATCAGTTATAGGTGATGATACAAATATACATGAGGACACATTTTCTGAGCTCTTAACTATCCACTGAGACCAAGATCATTTAAAGTGACCAGATAGATGTGGAGCTAATTTTGGGTATGTCCTTTAGACAAGCCACACCAACCAGCACCATGTTTACTTCACAATATGTTTAAAAAATAAATACTTTTACACTTTACAGTTTTAGAATAACTTCAAGAATTTAAAGAATATGTTTTTTTCTTCTGTTGACTTTTTGTAAAAGCTGAAAAGATTGAATGTCTGAATAATTTTGCACTGTCCCATTCCTCTTGCTCTTCTGCTTTTTAATAAGAAAAAGAAAAATGGCATCCAGTGTGTCCACTTCATCTTGCGAGATGTGGAATTTCTGACACAGAACTACTATTGTATGGTGTTGAAATCTATGAATAGAGTCACCGAGCAGATTGTGGCTCTGAAGCTCCCTCATTCGATAGACAAACCGAAAAGGAGGTGGGAAACATTGTTTTCACAGTTGTGAAAGATATTGTATAGCAGAGGAACCCACTAGCATTCTCTTACAGGGAATGCTAGTGGGTAAACTGGAGCACCCAGTGAAAACCTGTACAGAAACCCGGAGAACATGGTCACTCAGTTCAAAAAGATATCCTTCCCACCCTACCGGACGGTTGGGCATTCAACTGTCTAACTGTTTAAATTTCCAGATTGTTAATGATGTATTTTTTTTTTTTTTTTACAGCGAATGCTGGTTGGGTGAACTGGAGCACCCAGAGAAAACCCAAACAGACACCCAGAGAACATGGTCACTCCACTCAGGTGTCAGTTATAACTACTGAGCCGTAGTACTATTAGCTGCGACAGCATCGTCAGAGGCACTGTCCTCCACTCGTCAGACTTTGAAGAGCTTGGTGAATCTTTTCCACAATGATCTAAATCTACTGGTTCTTCTCACCGGCTGTGTCTCTGATTGAAGGACATGTATCGTTGTGTTCTCGTCTTCAGCGACTCCTGCTCCTCCTCTGCTATCATAGCTCTAAGTCTCATTATCTGACTCTCCTTCATCAAAATTATTCGACTCATCAAACCTCTCAAGTTTTTTCAGGTTTGCAGTCAAGGTTCTGCTCTCGCTCACCATGGCCTGTAATCTCCGCCTCAATCGTCTCATCATCGTCCTTGACGATGTCTTTCGGGTGGACACATTCAGCTTCTGAGCTCTGCAATCTCCTGCTTGTCTGAGTCATAGAGGTGAAGCAGTCCGTCATAGCAGCTGAATGTGCTCTTGAGCTGTAAACCCATGTTGGATTGAGCCATCAACTCCAGTCTGAGTTTATCCTTGTTCTCCTGAATCAGTCTGTTCAAGCCGTTGGACTTTTTCAAGAAGTCTCTTTTACCTGTGAATCAAATTCTCTCTCTCAGTCTGACGAGACTTTATGATATATTTGAATGTCTGTTGTGATCTTCCTAATTTTCCTTGTAAATCATGCAACTCGTCCACTCTTGTGTCTTCCAGCTGTTCGTCTTGGCTGCTGCTAGCCTGGCTCAGCTCCTTGTTGCTCTAGTGGCTACTCATGTGTCAGAGTTTGTTAGAAATAGTCATAAATGTTCACAGCTATGACACCTAGTACCGCTGAGTTTTGGAACATTCTAGAACATTCTAGCACA
>JBBNBP010000651.1:0-28888 GCA_039737535.1 Lagodon rhomboides
AATCATTTTCTCTCAGGGTACCTCTGTGTTTAAGTCATTTCTATGATTGTTGTATGTCTCTTGTACATTTAATTTGTGTTAACTGTCAGCTCAAATCACTGCTGTGAATAAACATGTTTCAACATGTATCTCACTCTGAGTCTCTCAGTCTCACTTTGTTTCTCTTTCTTTCTAAACGTATCTTATGACCTCCTCACAGGTGAAGCGTTACAGGACATCAGTCAGTCAGCTGTTTAGTTGTCAGAAGGCTCCTTTAACTGAGATACTGGCTCACTGTTTAATCTCTAACTTCAGTGTTCATGATAAGCTAAGCTAACCTTGCCTGGGAGCTAACTCTACTCAGAGTTCACATTGATATCAATCTCCTCATTCAAATCCTCTGTGAGAATACTGAATGTTCAGGTAATATATTGAAGTGTCGTCACAAATGAGCATGTGGACCAAACTTTTTAAAATATGAGGATTTTATTGAAAAGACAAACATCAGCACAAAAAGAAAGAATGACACTTTTGAGTTTAACATTCATTCATGTTCATCAATGTAAAGGAATTTACATGTTTAGTCTCATAAGTTCATAGTTGTAAATTTGTCGATATACATCTCCCACTCTGCTCACCGCTCATACGAGAGACGCACTGGCTCCATGATAGACCAAACTCCGTATTCTCCATCTATAGAGTGGTGCAGCAATAAACTACTTCAGGAGGCTAACCCTGGAGGTAGCATCGCCCTGGTTCCCTCCACAAGTAGTCTATGGGATTTTTTAAATTGGATTTGAGAAAATTACAGGAAATTATCTCTGTGATAAACACAAGTTGATGAAGTTTAGAGGTTTTGTTTTTAACTAAAGTCTGGTCACACGCTGTCCCCTGATTGTTTTGAGTATTAATTCGACAGAAAACAACAATTAATAAAACAACCAATCAGAGTCATAGAACATAGAACAGTCCCACCTTTTCAATCAGTCCTTTTTATATAATGTTACTAATATTGCAAGAAGCCATCTTTTATTCTTTTACTGTCTTTTAGTTCTGCAAAGCTAAATAAAGTGACACCAAGAGAGTCACTGAGTGTGTTTGTCATTCAGGTCTCATTCATTCAGATTTGCAGATTAATTTATATTTAGGGCATTAATTAGACACTTTTGTCCAAAGTGAATTACAGTAAATCATACATACATTCATATACTGATGGCGATGGCTGCCATGCAAGGTGCTGAACAGCACATCAGGAGCAGTTTGGGCTCAGTTCCTTGCCAAAGGACACTTTGACATGCAGAACAGCTGCTCAGAGAGCTCTGTGCTGTTGTCAGGAGCTGCAGGTCAGAAACAAACATCCTGTATTGAACTTTTATAAACAATAAATACAGGAAACAGTGTTGAAAAGGTTAATCTGCACAATAATGTGAAACATGTTTTAATCTAAAACATGAAGTGTGAGTCAGATCAGCTGAAATAGAACCAAAGTAAGTTTTACTTACAAGATGGAGCGCTGATGGCTGAAATCAAAACAAGACAAATAATTTCAGTCTCAGTTGTAAATGCCAGATTATCTTTAGTCACTTTATTCCTCTCTTCTACTCACTCAGACTGAGTATCTGTTTATACTCAGTCTGTTTAGTGCTGACTGGATTTACTTTCTCTGATGCTTGTTTTAATTTTGCAACCTGAATAAAAGAAATCAACTCAAAGACTGAAATCAAAGTGCTGAAATCTTTTTCTCTCTCACCTTTCTTCTTTTTGTAAACGATGAATCCAGCAGCACCGATGAGAATGAGAGCAAGAACAACCACTGCAGCAGTGACGAGGACGGTCATGTTACTGGGCTTCACTGTTGAATACAATAAATTAAGACTGATGCAGATGAAGCAGGTTAGAACAAATTAAAACATTTAATTAGTTTATTATTACTGTTTTTGTTGTTGTTCCCATGCACTCCCCTTCAGCTCCCTCTGATCTCACTCTTACCTTCGTTGGTTCTGATCCGATCTTTCTCCAGTTTGGTGATGATGTCCTCCTTCACACCAGAGAGCTGAAACACACAGTCGTACCTCGTCCAGTCTTCAGGTGTGACTGATGAAAGGTTCAGGTCAACTCTCATCTGGAAGGTTCCATCGTGGTTGGGGAGGATCTCTCCGTGGTCCACCTCCTCATGAAGCTCCTCTCCATCTTTCCTCCAGACGAGTGAGGCTCTGTGAGGGTAGAAACCTGTAGCGAGGCAGCTGACTGGAGAGGAGGGAGTCTTCTGGAGGAGAGACACTGAGGGAAGCTCTGGAGAGGAAAGAGAGAGATATTAAAGAGGAGAGAGAGGAAAAGAAACAAGGTAAAAGAAAGATGAAGAAATTACATTTGGAATCAATAACAGAAGGTGTGAAAGTGCTTTCAAGCAAATGTTGAACAAATGTATTGGATGAATTTTGTTCCTTAAGAAACATCTGCAAACCTTTTAGAATATTAAAAATGATGCATCATATACATCCTTTTTTACTTGCTAGCAGACTTCGTCTGCACTATTTTGTCTCAATACTCTGTTTGTTGGCACATCACTGCTGCAAACTGCTGATCAGGGGAATAGTGTGAAACCAGCAGCATGATGTGAATCATGTCGCCCATGTGCTTGTGACAGTTTGTAATAGTGTCGGCTGACTAAATATTGATTTATAAAAAAGCAGGAGGACAGTGTTGATGGTGGCCAAGTAAAGTGATCCATGTATCCAGACCACAGTGTAATAATGACAGGGTACATAACAACACATCTGCTACACAGCCTCCACATGATCTGTATACAGACAGAGGAGGAACTACACCACCACTAAAGACACTCACTGCAGTCAGAGAAGAACAATGTCTGTCTGTTCTTATGATTCACAGTCAGCTCGTCAATCACAGTGTCAATGTTCAGTGGAACTATTTCTAGTTTGAAACACTGACACTGTAAAATCACTTTCCTTAAACTAACTGTGGCATCACAGTCTGAGCTTTGATGGTGAGTGATGTCACCCAAAGATGTCTGTGATTGGTCAGGACTAAAACAAATGTAACCACTTCAAAAAAAGCTGATGTTGACAGGTTGGATCAATAATACAATGACAGTTCAGTCTGAGCAGCCTGTATGAAGATCACTGTGTCTAATAAACTACATCAGGTCAGGTGATTCTACCTGTTCTCAGCAGAACGCTGCTCCCATAGTGCACATACTCCTTCAGCAACTCTGGATAAATCAAAGTAACGTCAGTTTTATAGTTTTCTCTCATAACTTCATCAGCGTCCCATATGGGTTTGGCGGGGACAGCCTCAGGTCTGAGAGCGATCCATGTAAATGTATTCGGATCCAATTCCATGAAGTCTTCTCCATCATAACCAAACTGAACAAAACCTTTGACCTCTTCAGTCTCATCATCCCACTCACAGCCTCCCACCGTTTGTAAAACATGGACACCTGAGACAGAGACAGAGACTGTAATTAACACTGATTCACAGATGAAACATTCAGTGGAAAGATGATCTTAAAAACATTGTACATCGTCTGATGACTGCTGTTTTTTAAACTGTGTGCGATCATGAATCATCAGATTATTATCAGTAGTTTGTGTTTAACATCTTCAGCAACAAGTCTAACTAGCAGCTGATTAATGTGGACATGATGAATGACAGGTAGTGGCTGGACCACTGAAGACAAACTGATATGATGGTTTACGTTACATGAATCTCTATTTCAGGTTATGTGTAAAATGATGTTAGAGTTTGAACTGATTGGTATCTTGAGGCCCTGGGTCACTTTACAACTAAGATGCAGAACAGTAAAAAGTTAAACAGGCTATAACATGTTACATACTGTACCTCCAGTTTGGTTAAAGAGAGTCATCAAAATGTTGAAGTGGGATTTGAAGGTGTTTGGCCAAATGTGGAAACATCTTTGTCGGTAAAACTCCAACTGATCAGGATTCTTTGCGAAGAATGATTCAGCAACGTTCAGTTTTACTTCCAGCCTTTTGTTGCTGTCACAGTAACCCACCAGAAGTTCATCAATTTCTGCTGTTGCCACAAATTCTGGGAGGTTTGGGATTCCAGTTGATGCAGTTACGAAATACTTCAGGGAGTGTAGCACTGCAGGACAAACAAAGGAGCTTATAAATAACAATTATCAATTATCAATTATCTATAAATATGATGCGAAGTAAAAATATAAATATGATATGAAGTGTGTGTGTTTGCTGTGAAGGATCAAAATACAAAAGTTTTAAATGTGATGTGCAGGACAAACAGCCTCCATTCAGTGTGAACACACACTCATCATCATCAGCACTCAGAAATATGATGAAGTCAGTATGATTCAGTTAAAACAGTCTGATCAAGGTGAAACAGGTGTGTAGCCAGTAATGGGCCGAGTTTAGTCAAAATACATAAACACATGGCTTTTCAGTGGATGTAACGTTGCTGCCACAACAATGGCTCAGACAATGAACCGTGATGCCATGGACTATTCATTGATCCAGAGGAGTCAGGACCATCTGAAAGTTCTTTTGGATATCGTACTGTTTTGTGTCAAGCAGGACATCCTCCTACGTGGACACAGGGGAAAATGCAGATGCTCTCAATAAAGGAAACTTTCTCCAACAGTTCAAGTTCATGTGCAAATATGATCCAAGGATCAAAAATCGTCTGGTGCAGCTGCCCAGAAACAGAACATTAATGAGCCCAGATGCTCAAAATGAGCTGCTGGAGTCAGCAGCCTCTTTGCTGGTGTTCAGGATCAAAGCTGAAGTCCTTGAACCAGGCAGCTATTATGCCCCGATGGCAGACAGATATACGGATGAGTCAAAGCGTGAACTCGTAGCTGTTAGTGTGAGATATGTTCACACAGGCAAAATAAAAGAATGGATAATCCGGTTGATGGACACAAGTATTTTAGAGAAGATATTACAGGTGATTGAACCACTGCAACTTGACTCATCTCTGTGCGTTGGCTTTAGTTTAGACGATGTCTCATCTAAAAATACTCACTCATCACATTTCGGAAAGTGATGTTGAAGTTGAACAATTTTGACACACGGGGTTGAAAAGCTGGGACTAGAAACACATCTGGAGTGACATCATTGACAGACAGCTGACAGAGCTGGACACTTGTTTCCAGGAGGATCAGTACAGTCGAAGACATTTGCACAGAAGGACTCTCTGTGGACCCGTGTGATCACTATCTCATCTCGGTTGAGGATGAGTTAGGATGAACTAAAAGCACTATTCATTGAGCAACTGCATCAGAAAGTACCCAGTGGGCTGGCATTTCCATCCCTCATGGAAGTATTGGATGTTTGTTTGTAGTTTGTAGTTTTAGGCATGAGGAATGAGAAATCAGTGATAGGACGAGAGAGTGCGAGCCTCGCGGCGGTGGGTCTTCTCACGGGAGGCCAGTTGGGACGTGTCTGCAGCTTCCCAAAGGTAGTTATATTACATCGGACTGTGCCCAATATTCTGCTATGTGGACCACTCAAATGAAAACAGATGCAGAAATACAGATGTGAGTGGGAAGATGCTTTCCCAAAGTGTCAGGACCAACAAAAACCAAACGCTTGAGATACAGTTCTTCGTATCCCAAGCGTGTGGTGAGGCTGATACAGTAAATTCGTTAAACACTTCTATGATGGGACATGTCGTTCTATACAGATTATATTTAATCTCTGGCTGTATTTACTAGCAAATAAATGAATCACACAACATACAAGGGGCTGATTTCCTGCTTAAATGTCAGTCCCTGAGGTGGGCGTGACCTCATGTAGACTGGCCTCAATAGTAGGCTATGTGATGCATAAACACTGATTGATTTAAATATGAATCAATATAAATGCATTGACCTAAATGTCAAGAAAATACACAACTATCATATGTTATTAAATAATGCTTTATCACTCTGAACAACTGCATCCTTCAGTACTAATGAATTAACATTTAAAATGTATTTTTCTCAGAAAATGCGAAATATGCAAATATGTTTTAGTCTGAATCAGGATGTAACATACAGGTTTTAGTTGTGTCAGCCTTTATAGACTGAGCTCTTTTGGTTCTATCAGGTTGTACAGGCAATGTTTTGCTCTCATTGTCTTTGTGATGCAGAATGTTGCAAAGTTTTTTCAGTTTGTCTTTGTTTGTCCTTTTTGCTACTTCAGGAAAAGATGGCCCACATCATTCTGCACTGACCCACACAAAGTACAGTTTCTGCTGCTCCACTGAAAGTGAAACTAAACTCGGAGGAAAGAGTCGAGTGGACTGTGAAGTTTAAAGAGTTTAAAGGTTTAAAATGTGATCTTACCTGGTGATGAAACGTGACAGAAGAGAAGCAACAACAATAACGTTCTCATCTTGATTTGATGAAGACGAGTGAGTGAAGGACCGAGCTGGATCAGCTGTTCACTGTTCTTTGTCCTCGCAGAGGGAAGGGAGAGAGAGTTTCTGTCCTGAGAACAAAAATAGTCCAGACCGCCTACAAGTGACCCAGTCCTCAACAACACCCCTCACATACAGTAACGTATTAACAGTGAATAAATATTAACTGGGAAAATCCCTTATCTTCAAAAGCACCTGACCACAGAGCCCAAGGATCAGCTTATTATCAATAATCACAATAATTGTCTAATTTTATACATTAACCATGATGACAAAGATCCAAAAAAATAGAGATTCATGGCAAAAAACAGCATACTGTCAATATTTTAGAGAATCCAACTTTGCAAGAATCATGTTTAAAGGAAGCTCGTGTCCAGTCAGCTCCTCCACAGGTCTCACCTGGGTTTAATGGTTAAACTGTGTGATGGTACAATCAGCTGAATTGAGCCACGTCTTGGTAAAAGATTCTTAAGACCATCTAATAATCTCTGCGTGCGATCTAATGATATTTAATTCATTCCCATGGGTCTCTTAAATATCTACTTAATGTAAAAATGTGACAGTCATTCCTGTATAGTTGGGGAGTAAGAACACCTTCAGCTATTATCAGCTCCTTTAAACGGCACTAAGGGCTGTAGCTGTGCGTAATGACTGTGCCACATGATACAACAGCTGCTTCAGCGTTGTCAGAGGACATTATCAATGTGCAATTTAGGTGAGAGCGAGTTCTTTTCATGGACCGTACTGATGTTCTGGTCCATGATGAACTACAGAGAGGCGGATGAAGCCTTATGGAGCTTTTGGGCTTCAAACGCTGCAGCATACTGACATCTGGTGGCTTGTAAAGATACAGCAGCCCTTTATGACTGGAGTCTCAGCACCACAACACTCTTTGATTTGAACAGTTTGAGCAATAAAAGTCCAAGAAGTCTGTGTGTTATCATCAGTCACACTTTTCCATTACATGTAGATATTATTGTGCAATATGTTACAGTAAAATAATGAATAAATGTCCAAGAAGCCTGTGAAAAGTTTTAATTTGAAGGTGTCTTATTGTAGTTGAGCCTGTTGTCACTGTTGGCTCAACATGTGTTCTAGCTTCATCTTGAGTGACCAGTGCTCATTAGAATTAATATCTAAATGTTATTATCTTAATTAAGGGACAAACATATGTAAAGGAACAATAATAATCCAAATTTATAGAAAATCTTTAGATTTGTGGACCAAACTTTTAAAATGTGAGGATTTTATTGAAAAGACAAACATCAGCACAAAAAGAAAGAACAACACATTTGAGTTTAACATTCATTCATGTTCATCAGTGTAAAGGAATTTACATGTTTAGTCTCATAAGTTCATAGTTGTAAATTTGTCGATATACATCTCCCACTCTGCTCACCGCTCATACGAGAGACACACTGGCTCCATGATAGACCAAACTCCATATTCTCCATCTATAGAGTGGTGCAGCAATAAACTATTTTTGGACGCTAACCCTGAAGTTAGCATCGCCCTGGTTCCCTCCACAAGAAATCTATGGGATTTTTAAATTGGATTTTAGCTGATTTAGCTGATTGTTAACTGATATTAGATACTGTGCTCATTAATGGGAATTGGGAATAAAGATGACAGTGCCTTTTTTCATTCCAGATTTTGTCGTAGCTCTTTTTTAATGACCCGGAAGGCACCGTATGCCACCAAAACACTCTTGAGGCGATTCGGTGATCTGAATTCGTCATGTCTTTATCAGAATATTCAGAATTCATTACAGCCAGGAGGTCACATGTGGATGTCCTGTGGCGATATAGCCGCAGCACTGACTGACCATTTTGGCCTCCTACGAGGCTTTTCCGAGAGGAATGTGCAGCTGTGGTGCTGTGAGCAGGGACTGGGGGTGAAGGATTTCTGCCCTGACAGGCGACTGGAGGGTGCAGTTGCGAAAGCAATTGAAGAGGTAGGTCAATCGTTGTCACAGAAAGATTTAAGTGGTCACCAAATAAAGGATGATAAATTCTTCACAGTGTTCTGTTTATTTACTTTGGAACATAAACACGGATTACACATGGGCTACAGACTCCATAGCAGCATCATTATGGACGCAAAGTACACGGACCATGATTCTTACACGTTTTGTTCATCAAGATAATCTTCACAGTATAAACAACTTTTATGATTTTCAAAGCCTAAAATAAATCTCTATAAGCAAAAAGCTAATGTTAGACTGTAAACAGACGACATCAGGGTCACATGACTTAAACGTCGCCACTAAGTGTTGTACTACAAAATTACTATACACGTTTTCGATAAACTGATCAATGTACAAGTTGTAAAATTGGAGTTAGAATAATTTATAACTAAAGTCTGGTCACACGCTGTCCCCTGATTGTTTTGAGTATGCATTCAACAGAAAACAACAATCAATAAAACAACCAATCACAGTCATAGAACATAGAACAGTCCCACCTTTTCAATCACTCCTTCATTATATGTAACTTTACTGTTATTGCAAGAAGCCATCTTTTACTCTTTTACTGTCTTTTAGTTCATCAAAGCTAAATAAAGTGACACCAGGAGAGTCACTGAGTGTGTTTGTCATTCAGGTCTCTGGATTCAGCTGCTCAGAGAGCTCTGTGCTGTTGTCAGGAGCTGCAGGTCAGAAACAAACATCATGTATTGAACTTTTATAAACAATAAATACAGGAAACAGTGTTGAAAAGGTTAATCTGCACAATAATGTGAAACATCCATCCATCCATCCATCCATCCATCCATCCATTGTCATCCTCTTATCCGGGGTCGGGTCGCGGGGGCAGCAGCTTCAGCAGCGAGCCCCAGACTTCCTTTTCCCCGGCCACATCAGCTAACTGACTGGGGGATCCCCAGGCGCTCCCAGGCCAGAGAAGAGATGTAATCCCTCCACCTGGTCCTGGGTCTACCCCAGGTCTCCTCCCAGTTGGACGTGCCAGGAACACCTCCCTAGGAAGGCGCCCTGGTGGCATCCTCATCGGATGCCCGAACCACCTCAACTGGCTCCTTTCCACGCAAGGGAGCAGTGGCTCTACTCAGAGTCCCTCCCGGATGGCTGAGCTTCTCACCCTATCTCTAAGGGAGAACCCAGCCACCCTGCGGAGAAAACCCATTTCAGCTGCTTGTATCCGCGATCTCATTCTTTCGCTCATGACCCATCGCTCATGACCATAGGTGAGGGTAGGGACGAAGATTGACCGGTAGATCGAGAGCTTTGCCTTCTGGCTCAGCTCCCTTTTCGTCACAACCGTGCGGTGAAGCGCATCCAACACCGCTCCCGCTGCTCCGGCTCTCCGGTCAATCTCCCGCCCCATCATCCCCTCACTCGTGAACAAAACCCTGAGATACTTAAACTCCTTCACTTGGGGCAAGGACTTATTCCCCACCCTGAGTAGGCAATCCACCGATTTCCTACTGAGAACCATGGCCTCAGATTTAGAGGTGCTGATCCTCATCCCTGCCGCTTCACACTCAGCTGCGAAACGATCCAGTGAGCGCTGTAGATCTAAGGCCGATGATGCCATCAAGACCACGTCATCCGCAAAAAGCAGTGATGTGATCTCCAGGCCACCGACCTGTAACCCCTCCACACCACGACTGCGCCTCGAAATCCTGTCCATGTAAATCACAAACAGGATTGGAGACAAGGCACAGCCCTGACGGAGGCCAACACCCACTTGGAACCGGTCCGACTTACTTCCGAGTATACGCACGCAGCTCTCGCTTTGAGAACATAGGGATTGGATGGCCCTGAGAAGGGACCCCCTCACCCCATACTCCCGCAGCACCTCCCACAGAACATCCCTTGGGACCCAGTCATACGTCTTCTCCAGATCCACAAAGCACATGTGGACTGGGAGATTGTACTCCCAGGCCCCCTCCAGGATCCCTGCAAGAGTAAAGAGCTGGTCCGTTGTTCCAAGACCAGGACGGAATCCGCATTGTTCCTCTTCAATCTGAGGTTCGACAATTCTTACACGTTTTGTTCATCAAGATAATCTTCACAGTATAAACAACTTTTATGATTTTCAAAGCCTAAAATAAATCTCTATAAGCAAAAAGCTAATGTTAGACTGTAAACAGACGACATCAGGGTCACATGACTTAAACGTCGCCACCAAGTGTTGTACTACAAAATTACTATACACGTTTTCGATAAACTGATCAATGTACAAGTTGTAAAATTGGAGTTAGAATAATTTGTAACTAAAGTCTGGTCGCACGGCGTCCCCTGATTGTTTTGAGCATGCATTCGACAGAAATCAACAATCAATAAAACAACCAATCAGTCATAGAACATAGAACAGTCCCACCTTTTCAATCACTCCTTCATTATATGTAACTTTACTGTTATTGCAAGAAGCCATCTTTTACTCTTTTACTGTCTTTTAGTTCATCAAAGCTAAATAAAGTGACACCAGGAGAGTCACTGAGTGTGTTTGTCATTCAGGTCTCTGGATTCAGCTGCTCAGAGAGCTCTGTGATGTTGTCAGGAGCTGCAGGTCAGAAACAAACATCATGTATTGAACTTTTATAAACAGTAAATACAGGAAACAGTGTTGAAAAGGTTAATCTGCACAATAATGTGAAACATGTTTTAATCTAAAACATGAAGTGTGAGTCAGATCAGCTGAAATAGAACCAAAGTAAGTTTCACTTACAAGATGGAGGGCTGATGGCTGAAATCAAAACAAGACAAATAATTTCAGTCTCAGTTGTAAATGCCAGATTAATTCAATTATCTGATGCTTGTTTTAAATCAGCAAGCGGAATAAAATAAATCAACTCAAAGACTGAAATCAAAGTGCTGAAATCTTTTTCTCTCTCACCTTTCTTCTTTTTGTAAACGATGAATCCAGCAGCACCGATGAGAATGAGAGCAAGAACAACCACTGCAGCAGTGACGAGGACGGTCATGTTACTGGGCTTCACTGTTGAATACAATAGATTAAGACTGATGCAGATGAAGCAGGTTAGAACAAATCAAAACATTCAATGAGTTTATTATTACTGTTCCTGTTGTTGTTCCCATGCACTCCCCTTCAGCACCCTCTGATCTCACTCTTACCCCAGTTGGTTCTGATCCGATCTTTCTCCAGTTTGGTGATGATGTCCTCCTTCACACCAGAGAGCTGAAACACACAGTCATACCTCGTCCAGTCTTCAGGTGTGACTGATGAAAGGTTCAGGTCAACACTCATCTGGAAGGTTCCATCATGGTTGGGGAGGATCTCTCCGTGGTCCACCTCCTCATGAAGCTCCTCTCCATCTTTCCTCCAGACGAGTGAGGCTCTGTGAGGGTAGAAACCTGTAGCGAGGCAGCTGACTGGAGAGGAGGGAGTCTTCTGGAGGAGAGACACTGAGGGAAGCTCTGGAGAGAGATCAAGGAAACTATTTCTAGTTTTAACAGAGAAAACAATGTAATGTCAGACTGACTGGAGTGATAACACAACAGCAGTTCAGTCTGAGCAGACTGTATAAACATGACTGTGTCCATTAAACTACATCAGGTCAGGTGATTCTACCTGTTCTCAGCAGAAAGCTCCTCCCATAGTCCACATAGTTCTTCAGCCACTCAGGGTGAATCACTGTGAGGTAATTATGAATGAATTTCATTCTAGCTTTGTCAGCATCCCATTTCAGTTTGGTGATGACAGCCTGTGGTTTTGAAGCGATCCATGTCTCTGTCTTCAGGTCGATTGACATGAAATCTTCTCCATCATAACCATACTGATTAAAACCAACAACCTCTCCGGTCTCATCATCCCACTCACAGCCATTCATGTCCTGTAAAATGTGGACACCTGAGACAGAGAAAAAAACACCTCACTTCATCACTTGAAGTTCTAACAGCCAACAATGAACAGTGATGCAGCGTCTCTGGTTTGAGTCCAAACTATTACAGCGGGGACTAACACAAAAACACTTTTCTCTAGTTTTGAGCTATAATAGTTATATTCTGTGTTAATAAAAGTCAAGTCGAGCGTCAGTTCTGTGAGGCTTTGACTGGTGAAGAGATTCACCTACCTGTGTGCAGGAAGGAGTTTAGTAAGAGGAGGACATATATGCTGGGTGTGTCCTGTATGTGTCTGTGTGAGACCAAGCTGCCACATGTTAGTTTGTTTGAACATATTCTGCCAATTTGTTCCTGATACGTTGTTGTTGGATCCTTTAAGTTATGTGTACATGCATCCAGATCACGTATTGTTTATGTCTTTTAAGTGATGTTTAAATGCAGCCAGTATTTATAACGTGTATCTGCCTTCACATCAGACCGTGGTGTAATATTTGGAGTTGTTCGATTCCTACTTCATCTCCTGTGAGAAACTTAACCCTGTAAATATGGCTCATGGAGTATATTTAGATCTACAATCATGTGTGTTGTTGTTGTGTATTTACTTTTTGTTTTAAATAACAGAATCACAGTGAAGGATTACAGAACATGTATCCTTCATG
Source organism: Lagodon rhomboides (assembly GCA_039737535.1). Lineage (NCBI taxonomy): Eukaryota > Metazoa > Chordata > Actinopteri > Spariformes > Sparidae > Lagodon > Lagodon rhomboides. Next base: position 12,865 of record JBBNBP010000651.1, read on the forward strand.
GATGCATTAATAATGTAAGCTAACTTTATCGCATGCACTTTCTGTGTTACTGAGTTTTGGCATGTATGTAAATATATTGATCTATATTTGCTGTTGTACAGAAATCATCCATCCTTTCATTCATCCATCCATCTGATCGAGCATTCCCAACTCAATAAAGGATTTAAAGGTTCTTGGATCCTCGTGTTTAAATGTGCACACCAATCAAATGCTTTTTTTTCCCACCTGTGTGACATAGCTAAAATGAGGTTCTTCTTGTCCACGGCTGATGCAGAGATCCTGATTAACACCTTATTTCTGTCGAGGCTGGATTATTGCAATGCCTTATTTTCGGGTCTGCCTTGTCAGAGCACTAAAACTCTTCAGGAGGTTCATAACGCTGCAGCTAGAGTCTGAAAACGGACAAGAACATTTTATCATATTACACCAATCCTAGCCTCAATGCATCGGCTCCCAGTTAATATAAGATCAGACTTTAAGGTGCTGCTGATGACATACATAACTGTACATGGCCTTGCCCCATCGTACATGTCAGATCTTACTATACCATATATTCCAACTCGTGAATTACGCTCTCAAAATTCAGGGATCTGATGGTTCCCAGGGCTACGAAGAAGTCAGCTGGCTGCAGGGCTTTTTCCTATTTTGCCCCCTTTCTCAGGAAAACCTCCCATCAGAAAATGTAGCTCTATTGACGACTTTAAATCTAAACTCAAAACGTACTTCTTTGACTTAGTCTTTAATTAGTCCTTGACCAAGAAGAAGAGCAGGTGTGCTTCCGCTCCACCACAAGTAACAATACCATTCGTGAAAACTCCCCTTTATTTTATTTAATCTTATTTTGTGATGTGTTTGGTGTAAGATCCTCGGCCTGTGTTAGTCTGTACATGTATTCCTAAGATAAATAGTGCCCTAGAGATCTTACATGGTATGGTCTGTATATTGTAATACAAGCGCCCTGCAGAAAACCCCACATGTTGCCTGCCGTCTTCTAGACCTAACCGTAGACACCGCCACGAAAGCGGACTATAACCTTCCCCTTGACCAGCCCACATCACATGTGCATGATGGAAACTTTCTTTCAGCCCAGGGACGCTGATAAAATAAATTCCAAATATTCCTGATACAAATCTTACTAAATTATTTTTATAATTATAAAGAACAATTCATGAAGTAAAAGGTGAAACAGACTGTACCTCCACTTTGGTTGAAATGCTGTTTCAAACGATTGATTTCAGCTTTGAAAAAAGTTGGCAACCGCTCAAAACATCCTGCTTTGTACTCCTCCAACTGATGAGGGTCATCTTCCAATAATTTTTTCACCCAGTCGTGTTTTGGTTCGATTACCTTCCTGCTGCTGTCGCAGTAAGCCACCAGATTATCATCAACCACTGCAGCTGCAACAAAGTCCGGGAAGTCTGGGAGTCCAGAAGATGCAGTGTAGATATAATTCAGAGAGTGTTTCACTGCAGGACAGAAGAGGTTTATACATTCAGTATAAATACACATCATCTGTTTGAACTGTTGCCTTCAGGCAGATGGTACAGATCAATGAACACAAGGACAAATAGACTAAAACACAGTTTTTATCCAACTGCAATAACCACCCTCAATGCTGCAAAAAATAATGTGCAATGGATCTGAATGTGGAACAGATCAATGCAATGACAGAAAGTATGCATGTCTGTAGATGTATGTTCAAACTGTTTTTATGTAATGACTGGGTGTGTTATGTCTGCTGCTTTATGTTTCTATTAGAACACTAGCACCTAAATTATATTTTTTTATTTACAGACTCATGAATGATGCACTGACTGGAGAGCACTTTAAATTTTGTTGTGCCTGTGACAGTGACAATAAAGACCTATTCTATTCTACTCTATTTTATCAACACACTCATCATAAATATGATGTCATGGTAACACTTTAGGTTATGGCCTGCCATCTACAGCATGAATCTTCTTATCTAACTCATATATTACCTGTTCTATCATTACAGGGAACAGTACGGCCCACCAACTACTGAGAAGCATTTTGGTGTTGGGACAGACTTTAAAGAGAAGTTACACTCAAAGTACTTTAACTATCAGGTCTCCCTTCTAATATGAACGTGAGCATCCTTTATGGCTGCAATATATTGATATTATACTGTTACTATGATAAGAGACTAGATGTCATCTTAGATTGTAGATATTGTTATATCATGATATAAGTGTTGTCTTTTCCTGGTTTTAAAGGCGACAATACTTGATGTTATTTTCTGAACTTACCAGACTGCTCTACTTGTTCTAATACTTGTCTGCACCCACATCTTCATTATATCCACATAACTGATGATTATTGATCAGAAATCTCAAGGTGTTTATTTTTCTAAAAATATTGTTGCAATATTGGTATCACGGTATTTAGTTAAATACACTGTGATACCTCATTTTGTTGTCCAGTCCTCGCATTAATGCGTTTTGAGGACATTTTTTAAAAATCAAGATATATATTTTGTGTAGTAAAACAGCAAACAAGTATGGTGGCATTATTTTAATATGATGTGATATCACCCAGCACTACCATCCTTGAGAGACACACAGAGGTCAAAAACCGGTGTCCACCACCAACACTTGTTAGTGAAGTGAACAGAGTTTACTGTTAGAAGACACACACTGAGTTTAAAGTAATAAAATGAACTGTGGTTTGTACTGTATGTTTGCTATTGTGCAACAAATTTCAATAAAGTCTGTCAATGACTGTTGTTTTTCAGCCTTCTACTGTTCATGACAGTTGTTCTGATCTTGTGACAGGGCAATAAAATGTATCATCTTCTGTAACTGCCTCATCATGAAGGAGCTTTTCTTCTTCTTGTACTCCATAGAAAAACAAAGAACAACTCTGTGTAACAACAATGTCAGTCCACATCTCCCTGTACAACCTCAGGCTCCTGAAGTCCTCTGTCTCCTATGTTTCACCCCACACTTACAACATACAGCCTCCAGTAACACAGCACAGTAATACAGGCTTTAGGACTACAGTATGTTCCTGACAACAGACTTGGATCTGTGCTTGTTCCAAAGTTAAACACAAATCAAACTTATTTAGGAACGATAGAGGAACATCCTAATTCATTTTCATACTATCTGAACCCTGAGCTGGACAGACTTGTTGATCTGAAATATAAAGACAAGAAGCCTCCAGCTTCAGGTCACTAGTTTACTGGTGAACTGTTCTGTGTTTCATAAACTGCTTTCAGGAAGTAATTCAAGGAAAGTTATCTTACCTGAAAATGTGAAGTGGCTCGAGAGAAGCAAGAGAATGAAGATCTTCATGTTTTGATGAGAAGTAAATTTAATCCACGTAACAGCTGAGTTGAGTCAGTGGAGTTGAGTCTTCCTGGTGTGAATAAAGGGAGGAGGTGTTTTCTGTTTGGGTAACACGCCTCCTTCCTTCCCTCACTGTGTCTTTAGCTCCCCCCAGTGGGGATGAGAGGTTTAGACAGGGGTAAAAGGTTTTCCTGTGGTCTTTGCTAAACTCAAAATAAACTGAAGTTCTTGTACTAAAATCATGTCAGATATAGAGGTGTATATAGATATAGACAGATTCAACTTCATGAAAGACAACTTAACACACTGAATGTACGTGTGTGTCTGAACTTTGTCTTTATGACGCCACCCTTCAGTTGTAGCATGAGATCAACTGAATTCACCGAGTGAGCTCAGAATGGAAATTGGCTGGTAGAAAAGCTTTTCTTTAAAATGCAAACAAAATAATGGTTTGTCTTATTTTTTTATATCACCTGACATTTTGTTTCCTGTGTGCATTCAGAATCTGCCTCACGCCACAGTGAACAGTCCCATGTTTCACTTTATGCTGACAGAGTTTCATAACATCAAACAGCCGAACAGTGAAACAGAGAAGCATCAGTGCCGGTTTGGACTGGCCCGGCTTTGTCTTTGACAGGTACAGGACCAAAACACAATGTATATCTGTTTCAGTGGCTGAGGAGGACTTTAACACTGGACCAGTGTCAAACTGTAAAAACAGGCTTTTTCCCTTTAAAGTCCAGACAAACTTTACATTGGATATATCAACTTATATTCTGACACAGATGGACTTCACTTTGATAAACTCACCTGAACATATTTTAACACAGCTCTTGTCTTATAGCATCATACACCTACAGCGACTCACTGCCTTTGTTTGAATTGATGTAATATTCTTTACTATTTTGAAAGTATTGTGTTCAGAGAACGTTTCATAAAGAGGAGCGGTCTCAGAGGAGTCTAAACACACCTGATATGATTATCTTTTTTAAAATGTGTTTAAAAAGTTGCCCCTTTTGTTGCAACACATTTAATCATATAAAGAACTAAATTTCTATACTGTATAAAGACATTTTCTATTGTAGCCCTCTCACTCAACTCTATTCTATGATTTTCATGAATACGTCTTTTATGTATCAGACTGCATGGGAGCCAATTGGTGAGAGCTACAAAAATGTATAATTTGGGATGTTTTACAATAATTAACACACGTTGAAAATGACTCTGGCTAAACTGCAGAGAGGCCTGGTTAGTTAATTAATTGCATCTATATTGTTGTTGAGCATTAATTTCCCCATGCAGTTCAATTTAGCCGTAACTATAGTTCTTATTCAATATTCATCATCAGCGTGAAAAACACCTTTTGAATCACCTCATAACCAAGAAATAAACACACATTAGAAACCTTCACAATAGTAATACTCTGGGTTTTTGTACTGTTTCAGTTGGTACCAGTGATGGTGCGCATGCGTGAGCTCAAATAGAAATAACCGTTGAACCCGCAGGTCAGGATACTCACCGGAACCACGGAAAAGCGATCCAGCGATATCCGTCAAAACCTCTTCCCAAAGGCAGTGACCTGACCAGAGACCGGTCCCGAGGCTCGGTCCTGTCCCGAGGTTCGGTCCGTCTTCGACTCCTCCGTCCTGCAGCAGCCGTGTCAACGTCCAACGTCTCCAGCGTCTCCTGATTAGCAGTTGGCGATGCTAACCGCTAGCAACAGTCCCATCGTTGTCTTCAGTTAGCGCCAGTAACGAGCCCTCACTTCTAAAACACGCTCGGTTACACTCTTAACAAAATAAGCAAACGGTTGATAACGGTAAATAATACTTTTCCATGAAGTTATTTTAAAGTTTATTCGTACTTAACGTCTTTCCGCGTCTCTCTGCAGCTCTGTCTCTCCTCATTTCCCTCGCTTTCCCTCTAGTCCCGCCCTCTAACAATCCGATAGGTTAATCCCCAATAACAGAGAAAATGATTGACACCTGCCAAAACAAATGAGAACCCAAACAACAGCAACCTGAGGCGTTCAAAGGCCTTTCAAGACATAGGACATTTTGATATCATTCGCCACATTAACCATATAAATATTAACAGCAGCAATACATTTATAGGCCCACATCGGAAAACTTTACCAACTGAAGTAAATGTAATAAACCCATATAAACAAATTAGCACTATAAAGAGACTCTTTATATAGAATTAAAGTACAATTGTAGATGTTATTGAAGGATGAGCACCAAACAGTCAGGAATCATAGAGAAACAGGTGATATTGATTATTTAGAGTATTATCTAGTAACATTTAATCATTTCCTCTCAGGGTACCTCTGTGTTTAAGTCATTTCTATTATTGTTGTATGTCTCTTGTAAATTTAATTTAAAGCTCAAATCACTGCTGTGAATAAACATGTTTCAACATGTATCTCACTCTGAGTCTCTCAGTCTCACTTTGTTTCTCTTTCTTTCTAAACGTATCTTATGACCTCCTCACAGGTGAAGCGTTACAGGACATCAGTCAGTCAGCTGTTTAGTTGTCACAAGGCTCCTTTAACAGAGATACTGGCTCGCTGTTTAATCTCTAACTTCAGTGTTGATGCTAAGCTAAGCTAACCTTGTCTGGGAGCTAACTCTGCTCAGAGTTCACATTGATATCAATCTCCTCATTCAAATCCTCTGTGAGAATACTGAATGTTCAGGTAATATATTGAAGTGTCGTCACAAATGAGCATGTGGATGTAGAAAAAAAAGCAAAACTTTTTTGACTTTGAGGATTTTATTGAAAAGACATAAATCTGAATAAGAACAATACATTTGAGTTGACATGATTTACATGTTTAGTCACATAAGTTCATAGTCGTACATTTGTTGATATAAATCTCCCTCTTTGCTGGAAACTTAGTGGAAACTTTATTTGAATTCCACAGATCACTGAGCAGTCCAACCACCATCACTGCTGTCTGGTTCAACCAGTCCTACCATAGATAACAACACTGGTGGTATGAGGAACCTTTCATGGATTGTGTCCAAGTTAAATGTGCAATGTGTCAGAACTGTTGTTGGAAACACTTTTAAAAAGACACCTTAATAAAATATCAACAGGATGTAAAGAAATGACAGATGTGACATCATGATCTCTTTGTTTAGTTTGCTCACTAACCAGAAAGCCCCAGACACACACCAACACTTCCCCGGAGTCCACGGTCAAAACCACTAGCTGCACTGCTAACTGAGCTAACTAGCAAATGGCAACTACAGTTAACAGCAGTTAGCAGTCACTCTGGTCATGTGCTGTCCCCTGGTTGTTTTGAGTATGAATTCCACAGATGGCCAGTTCTTCACACTGCACCTTTAAGTTTTCAATATTGGCCTCAGCTGCTTCTCCTACAACTACCTCATGTCTCACTCTCTGTAAAAACCACCTAAAATTATCAAAACTAGCCCACGACCAAGATGTTCCACACAGATGATCTGATAATGTGCTGTACTGAACTGCTCACACACTCATCAGAGCTCCGATAAGATCAAACATGTTTGATGGTGACGAGTTACAATCTGTACTTTCTGAGCCGGACAACAACAACCAATGAGAGAGGCATCCTGAGAGTCTGATGGTGCGACTAAACAACCACAAACATTCTGGCCCTCGAGGCTAACGTTAGCTAGCCAGCTAATGTACAATAACATAAATCTCAACACCAGTTCTCACTGAAGGATCTAAAACCTGCACTCACTGCACCTCTCCACTCATTCAGACTCTCAAACATTCACCTTTGTTTTGTTTTCTTTCTGGAATGTGATACTCCAGACAGTTGTTGCACAATGCCAATCTCATCATACATCATCTAATCTCTCATCTTTTTACATCTGCTTCCCCATGACATCATGTGAGAAAGATCATGTGTGAGCCAGTTTCAGTCATGTTGTTTGTCCAACTACAAAACTGACACTGCACTTCCTTCATTCCTCAGCAACAAACCTGCTGAGTGTGAAGTAGATGATGTGAATAACATAAAACCTCCATACAGACAGACAGACAGACCTGCTCTACAGTTAGATTAACCTAAACAACAAACATGGCTATTGTTATGATGCATGTTTGCACCTTTAACAACCTCATTCCAGTCATTTGATCAATTTGTTTGGAGGCCAATTAGCCCATTCATTGTTTTTTTTCTGTTGATAGTCATAAAAATACTTGATTTCAAAGACTTTCTAAAGAAGTAGTTGAAGAGGCCCGATGTAGCCTGTCTGATCATTTCATGAGTCGAATGAAACAGCTGGATGAGCATCTCTTTTTTAGCTTAAATTGGTCGTTAACAACTTCTTAAAAACAAACTATTTGTAACAGAAAAAACACAGAACGGGTCAGTACTTCCATTTACTACGCAGACAACTGACAGCACACCAACAAATCAGGTGTTAGATGTCCCAAATCCAAACTATCTTCCATTACTGTCTCTTCACATGGTGAGGTGTAGCACTTTGCTAACTCTCTCTTACTTAATGATAATTAGAGCTGCATCATCTGGCTTCACCTCAGCTGAACATCATTTGAGGAAGAAACAACAATCAATAGAACAACCAATCAGAGCCCTAGAACATAGAACAGTCTCACCTTTTCAATCAATCCTTTTTTATATGTAACTTTACTGTTATTGCAAGAAGCCATCTTTTACTCTTTTACTGTCTTATAGTTCTGCAAAGCTAAATGAAGTGTCACCAGGAGAGTCACTGAGTGTGTTTTTCATTCAGGTCTCTGGATTCAGCTGCTCAGAGAGCTCTGTGCTGTTGGCAGGAGCTGCAGGTCAGAAACAAACATCATGTATTGAACTTTTATAAACAGTAAATACAGGAAACAGTGTTGAAAAGGTTAATCTGCACAATAATGTGAAACATGTTTTAATCTAAAACATGAAGTGTGAGTCAGATCAGCTGAAATAGAACCAAAGTAAGTTTTACTTACAAGATGGAGGGCTGATGGCTGAAATCAAAACAAGACAAATAATTTCAGTCTCAGTTGTAAATGCCAGATTATCTTTAGTCACTTTATTCCTCTCTTCTACTCACTCAGACTGAGTATCTGTTTATACTCAGTCTGTTTAGTGCTGACTGGATTTACTTTCTGTGATGTTTGTTTTAATTTTGCAACCTGAATAAAAGAAATCAACTCAAAGACTGAAATCAAAGTACTGAAATCTTTTTCTCTCTCACCTTTCTTCTTTTTGTAAACGATGAATCCAGCAGCACTGATGAGAATGAGAGCAAGAACAACCACGGCAGCAGTGACGAGGACGGTCATGTTACTGGGCTTCACTGTTGAATACAATAAATTAAGACTGGTGCAGATCAAGCAGATTAGAACAAATTTAAACAATTAATTAGTTTATTGTTTATGTTTTTTTCGAGGATAATCTCACTCTTACCTTCGTTGGTTCTGATCCGATCTTTCTCCAGTTTGGTGATGATGTCGTTCTTCACACCAGAGAGCTGAAACACACAGTCGTACCTCGTCCAGTCTTCAGGTGTGACTGATGAAATGTCCAGGTCAACACTCATCTGGAAGGTCCCATCGTGGTTGGGGAGGATCTCTGCGTGGTCCACCTCCTCATGAAGCTCCTCTCCATCTTTCCTCCAGACGAGTGAGGCTCTGTGAGGGTAGAAACCTGTAGCGAGGCAGCTGACTGGAGAGGAGGGAGTCTTCTGGAGGAGAGACACTGAGGGAAGCTCTGGAGAGGAAAGAGAGAGATATTAAAGAGGAGAGAGAGGAAAAGAAACAAGGTAAAAGAAAGATGAAGAAATTACATTTGAATCAATAACAGAAGGTGTGAAAGTGCTTTCAAGCAAATGTTGAACAAATGTATTGGATGCATTTTGTTCATTAAGAAACATCTGCAAACCTTTTAGAATATTAAAAATGATCGATCGACACCACCACTAAAGACACTCACTACAATCAGAGAAGAACAATGTCTGTCTGTTCTTATGATTCACAGTCAGCTCGTCAATCACAGTGTCAATGTTCAGTGGAACTATTTCTAGTTTGAAACACTGAAACTGTAAAATCACTTTCCTTAAACTAACTGTGGCTTCACAGTCTGAGCTTTGATGGTGAGTGATGTCACCCAAATATGTCTGTGATTGGTCAGGACCAAAACAAATGTAACCACTACAAAAAAAGCTGATGTCAGACAGGTTGGATTAATAATACAATGACAGTTCAGTCTGAGCAGCCTATATGAAGATCACTGTGTCTAATAAACTACATCAGGTCAGGTGATTCTACCTGTTCTCAGCAGAACGCTCCTCCCAGACTCTTCATACTTCTCATACTTCTTCAGCAACTCTGGATAAATCTGAGTAAAAGCAGTTTCATAGCGTAGTCTCATAACTTTATTAGCGTCCCATATCTGTTTTGCGATGTCAGCCTCAGGTCTGAGAGCGTTCCATGTAAATGTTTTCAGATCCAATTCCAAGAGGTCTTTTCCATCATAACTAAACTGAGCAAAACCTTTGACCTCTCCAGTCTCATCATCCCACTCACAGCCTCCCACCTCTTGTAAAACATGGACACCTGAGACAGAGACAGAGACTGCAATTAACACTGATTCACAGATGAAACATTCAGTGGAAAGATGATCTTAAAAACATTGTACCTACTGCCATTATTTCAGTCGTGTGCGATCATAAATCAGATTATTATCAGTGCACTTCTTTATACAGGCTAAGCAATGAAACCGCTACGCATTAAGCAGTACAATGGTTGATATTCTTGGTTACTAAATTAGTTTGTGTCTAATAAGACCAGCAACAACGGTCCATGTGTCATCCGTTCATTTAATTATCAATTCAATCTGGCAAACTACAAATAAAAAAAAACATGAGAATTTCATTCATTTGTTTTCTGTCTACACCAGAGATTAAAAATCTGATGAATAATGAAACAAAAACAAAATAAGCCAAATTCATGTTGTTCACTATTTTTATTTATTGGCTCTATGCAGAACTGCTGCCGTAATCTACACTAGGGGCCTATGTTGTCGTGAGCGTCTATACATGTGCGATGGTGTGTCGGCGTTACTGGCAGTGGTGAGTGGATTTCCAGTTGACGGCGGCGAGGAGTTAGTCAGCTACTAGTCAAACTCTCAGCTGTTGCTGGGGGAACAGAGTTACTGGTTGTGAAAACTCTTTGGCAAGTGACCATGCTTCATGCTGCTGTCAGAACACGGCCGACGTGACACATTATTGTGTCCTAAACCAGATTAGGATTCGGTTCCCCAAATGACATTTATCTCATCAGCTCATGTTGTCAGTTGGCTTTTCTTTAACTAGTGCAGCTTTCAGGGGGCAGCCACAGATGTGCCTGTGTTTTATTTACAGATTTGGGATTTGATTTGATTTGTTTAAAAAAAAAGAAAAAAAAAGATGCATTTTCATCAAACATATAACCATGATTATCACCATAACACATGAATTTAACACTACAATTGATCAGAAATCGCACATTTTATTGGGGACCCACTGAATTTCCCTGTGTCCCTCTCAAATGTCCACCTGAGGTCCTGAGGTCTCACTATATCAAAAACCTAGCACATGATGTTAGAGTGTGAACTGATTGGTATCTTGAGGCCCTGGGTCACTTTACAACTAAGATGCAGAACAGTAAAAAGTTAAACAGGCTATAACATGTTACATACTGTACCTCCAGTTTGGTTGAAGAGACTCATCGAAGTGTTAGTCAAGGCTTTGTAAAAGTTTGGCAAAAAGTGGAAACAGTCTTGTATGTACAGCTCCAACTGCTCAGGATCCTTTTTTAAGAATTCTTTCGTCCGGGCTTGGTCCATTTCTGTCTTTTTGTTGCTGTCACAGTAACCCGCCAGAAGTTCATCAACTTCCAGTGTTAACACAAACTGTGGGAGGTTTGGGATTCCAGTTGATGCAGTTATGAAATGCTTCATGGAGTGTAGCACTGCAGGACAAACAAAGGAGCTTATAAATAACACTGATCATAAATATGATGCTAAGTGAAAATATAAACATGATATGAAATGTGTGTGTTTGTTGTGAAGGAGCAAAATGCAAAAGTTTTAAATGTAACGTGCAGCACAAGCAACCTCCATTCAGTATGAACACACACTCAGAAATATGATGAAGTCAGTATGATTCAGTTAAAACAGTCTGATCGAGCTGAAAGAAAAGTGAAACTAAACTCGGAGGAAGGAGTCGATTGGACTGTGAAGTTTAAAGGGTTTAAAGGTTTAAAATGTGATCTTACCTGGTGATGAAACGTGACAGAAGAGAAGCAACAAATATAACGTTCCCATCTTGATTTGATGAAGAGGAGTGAGTGAAGGACCGAGCTGGATCAGATGTACAATGTTGTTTGTCCTGGCAGAGAGAGGAGAGAGAGTTTCTGTCCTGATTGTAGATGGACAGGTGACTAGTTTGTCTCTCACCTGTGAAGAGCTCTGACTCAGTACACTGTGCAGATCCAGTGTTATGGGCGGGCCAACTAGGAGTTTGTCCCTCCCAGGAGAAATCAGCATTATTATTACGATAATCATTTCCCCCCTTATTTCTAATTGTGATTTATTATTATCATTATTGTTGTTATTGGATTTACTTTAGCAACATGTTTCTTTTGTATTCAACTATCTTGCAACATTAGTGTATTGAATATCACTTTATTGTGGGATGAAAGGAAGAAAGAATTGGCTCCTGTTATATGATGATATGGTCGAAGTCCTCCCTCTGCTGGTGATCTGAGAGACTGAAATGTTTTCACCAGCAGTAACTTAACATGACTCCAGAAACAGCTGAAAAGCAGCAGGATGTAACAAACAGTTGAGTTAATTTAATTTATGTAATTCAAGTTCATTCTTTTAGCTAGTTTATTAATAAATACAAAGCAGCTGGAAGTTCATGTTTCTTCCTCTCCTTTTTACTTACTAGATCCCAACAGCACACAAACTGATTCTTTTTCTATTTCAATTCATTAATTGTGTTTAATGAGTAGTTAGACGAAGAGCTGCAGGCGACAGGCTGAACACCTCCAACTTCTCAGTGATGTAACCAACTCTATGTACCTTATTACATGTGCATGCTTGAGATGGTTCGGTTCAGGAGAAGAGAACTAACAGAATGTTTCTGACCTTTCAGCTGCTGTCAACAGACTGAATCCAGAAACATGGCTGACAAACACACCGCCCTGCTCACAGTGACGTCATGTGGAACAACCAATACAATGACAAGACAACAACATGCTCAGATGTGAAGCATTCACACCTCTACAGCTTAAATTAAACAACATTTTTTGGTGTTCAAGTCATGAATAAATAAAAAACCTAGAAGAAACAGGAGGTGGCTCCTGTAAAAAACTAAAGAATTATTGATATTATTAATTCATCTCTACTTTTTGACTCTGGTTGTAAAATAAAGGAGAACCGGAGCTCAGAAAATGCGATTTCATCAGAACAATATCACAATAGAAAAAGAGGAGTAACTTACCTGTATCACAGTGGTTATAAATGGTTCACCTCTCTGAAGCACATGTATCTATAATGTTGAGGGCAGCTGAGCACACAGTAAGTTCAGTAAAGTAACATGTTGTCCCAGCAACACCAGTTTAAATGTAAAGACCATACACTGAAGCATGAACCCTGAGAGATGGCACAGATCAGTAGGGTGTTCATGGTGGCTCAGTGCAGCATGTGGAGATACTGATATGCTCTGTTACAATTATTGCTTTATTAAACAAAAGCTGAATGACACATAAAAAACTATAATCCACCAAAACTGAGTCAAAACGACAAGAGACAGTAGCAACAAAAGAGCTTCAACAAAGTGCAAACAAAAGAAAAGTACAAATCATAGGAACGGAAAAAAACTTGAAGGAGGGAAAATCACACAAAGGGAGGAACTGAAAAGCAACAAGCAGCACAAGAGGGCACAATTTCAAAATAAAACAGGAAATAAGAGAACACAAAGACTGGGATCATGACAAAACCTTACAATAAAGTCAGTAGTGCGTAAGAGAAAACTCTTTTCTGATATTCATCTTTTCAGCATTTACAAAAAGTCAACAGAGAGGACAACTATATTCTTTAAATTCTTGAAGTTATTCTAAAACTGTAAAGTGTAAAAGTATTTATTTTTTTAAACATATTGTGAAGTAAACATGGTGCTGGTAGGTGTGGCTTGTCTACAAGGACATACCCAAAAAAAGCTCGACAACTATCAGGTCAATTTACATGATCTTGGTCTCAGTGGATAGTTAAGAGCTCAGAGAATGTGTCCCCATGTACATTTGTATCACCACCTATCACTGATTCTAGATCAGACAGTAGATAACACCATGATAGTGATGATCCTTTGCACAGAGATGCCACTGAAATCATTCAGCAGCTCCTCGACTTCAACTGAACCAAAGTAGACAGAAACACCACAGAGCACATATATTCTACAAAGGTTTCAGTTTGGACAGAACCAGTCAAACTTGGATTCCTTAAAGGACCCAGTGTGTGAGAGATATTTATTTTATCCACTTGAAAAGGAATCAGGCTACACAATACAAGTGTCACGGCCCTGTTTGTAATACTGTATATAATACCACTAAACACCCGCTAGATGGCAGCAAAGACATGTCTGAAATAGAGGCTGAGAGTTTCACAGCTGCCCGACCCAAAGCTCTGGTATCTGATGACCTGGGAATGAGACTCAACAATCAACTATGTTCCTCCAGAATCACGTACTGCATGTTTGAAGTGGGCAGAGCTCTAATGGGGGAAAAAACCATGTAAAGTCACATATTTCCAAGCACCTATCAGGAACAGGCTACAGGTTTTGGGTTGCTTGGTCGCTGTCAATCATGTAACTTACTGCTAACGATCACACCAAGTTGTTATTTGTGCTTACTTTTTCTACTTTATATTTTTACTGTGCAATAACTGAATTTCTCCTCTGGTGATTTTATGTTCACTTCCTCTTTTTTTCCCATGTCTTGTGATTGTTATAGAGAAACACGTGACATTTCTCAGGGTTTTAACACGAAACTACTTCACTTTGCTGTGGGAAAGTAACTTCACCGAAGATTTTCTTTAAAGTTCTGGAATGAACTTGGAAACAATATGGCTCTCTATGTTATAATGTCCGTGTTGTTCACCTGGAGGTGTGAATAGGTCATGTCACAGAATTTATAGTTTTGCCGTCTCAGTTGAAGTCATCCAGATTGTTTGTGTAAATCAAGTGTCTTCATTCAGTTTGTCAGAGAGCTCAGAGCTGTTGTCAGGAGCTGTAAGGACAAACACACTGTCAGTCCACTTATCCTGTACTGACATGCCTTTAAGAAACAACTACAACCTGCTGACCATCGCAACCTGCAGCAGCCTAAACAGCAGCACAGAGATGTAACCTGTCTTTGATGATGCCATCTTTTATGTGATGATTATAAATAATTCATATAATTCAAATCCACAATCCATGTATACAAATTCAATAATGTGTTAATGCTGCCAAACAAATATCTAATTCATTCATAAATGTGTTTTTTCTGGGATTAGATGATTCCAATATAATTCCACATTAAGTCAAACAGTTATTGTTTCTGGTATTTATTTTTCCAGAAGAGATTTCAGTGACGATGAGAAAGTGATTATTGAGCTTCACGTCAACTGTTTTATGCTCTGATGATGAGATTGATCCGTCTATTATCAGTTTCCATTTATTTAACTGTATTTTCCAGTAAAAAACATCCTGACACAAGTGCATGTCACACCAGATAAAATAGTATAAAACAAGTTCCACTCACGACATGGAGGGTTTTTGGCTGAAACAAGAAGAGGCCTGTCTGTTTGGGACACGGTCCGCCCGTCGAGTGCAGCAGCTGGAGCCATGATGTCGGGCTGGAGACAGGTATCTGTAAAGAGGTGAGCACAACAGTCTCTGATTTCCTCAAGTCCCATTTGTCCATTTTATTGTCCTGTGACCAGACATTACCCAGGAGCACCCAGACCAAGATGGAAGAACATGGCTCTTATTCTGACTCTCGTCCCCCCTGGGGTGCGAGGCCTGGTCAGGTTGGACTATTGAAAGATGCTATGGGCAGTGTTTGTCTCCAAGTCTGCTGCCAATGATAATCAATGTATTTCTACCAAAGGCAATATGTGTCTCAGAACAACAGCTGAATAAGAAACAGTTAGAATGAGCCACCAGCTGCTGCATCTGTGTGCACCACCATGGTACTCTTAATGCTAGTTTTTCTATTCACAGTCAAACAAGAGAAGGATCACATGGCCCCAAGCCTGCAAAAGTGAAAGTATGATGAGGAAGTAGGCATAGGGCCAGGAACCAAGAGCTGATGAGGATGTGGTGAAGTTGCTATGGACTTTGGCGACAATCCTAGTCAGCATGACGGCTGAGGAATTGTATGTCAAAGAGGAACAAGGAGCCAAACAGCCCAACAAGAAAAGCTTCAGGGCGAACAAAATCCACAACATCAGAAAAGACTGACGTAAGACTTGAAGTGAAACAGAAGAAGAGGTTTGACACCACTGCAAGATGGTTGGCAGTTTATTTTCTTATCTCTTCTCTTCAACATCATCTGAGTAGTGACATTATCAGGACTCACAGGCTCTGAGCCTTACAGCGTTTACTGTTGCTTCTAATTGTAAAATGCAGGCAACTGATGCTTGTTTACATTTTTCAACTGAAACTGAA